>VXBX01002563.1:317573-442936 GCA_013400415.1 Scytalopus superciliaris
GGCGGGCACGGCTTGGGAAGGGGCCGCCCGGGGGCGCGGCGGGGTCACCCCCCCCCGGGGGTGCTGAAGGGACACCTGTCCAGAGCAGAGTGCAGTGAAGTCCTGTATAAGCCAGTTAGTTAGTGGTGCAGCCACCAGTAATTCCTCTTTAAGGACTGTATGTGGGACTGCTGTTACAATTCTCTCAGAAGTCCTCGTAGCTAGCAAAAAAATTATGCTGATAATTTTAGCTAAAATAAAATATGCTAAAAAATATGCTCATCTTGCACAATAAGGTATGTGATGAGCTTCGTGTTACTCTTCAAACTCCAATTATAAAGTTGCAATAGAAAGTATCAAGCGTCTTGTAAGCTAGCTTTTTATGTACAGAATGATAGAATAGTTTGGGTTGGCACGGACCTTTAAAGATCATCTGGTCTGACCCCCCTGCAATGAGCAGGGACATCTTCCACTAGAACAGGTTTCTCAGAGCCCCACCAGCCTTGCCTTGATTGTTTCCAGGGCTGGTGTATCTACCACCTGGCTCAGCAACAGTGTTTCTCTACCCCCTTTGTAGGACAACTTCTTCCTCATATTTAATCTAAATTGACCCACTTTTAATTTAAAACCACTGCCTCTTCTTTTATTGCAACAGGCCCTGCTAAAAAGTCTGTCCCCATCTTTCTTATAAGTCCCTTTCAGGCACCAAAAGGCTGCAAAAAGGTCTTCCCCAGAGCCTTCTCTCCAAGCTGAACAACGCCCCTGTCTTTCCTCACAGAAGAGGTTCCATCTGTCTGATCATCTTTGTGGCCCTCCTCTGGACTTGCACTAACAGATCCATGCCTGTCTTGTGCTGGGAACCCCACAACTGGATGCAACACTCCAGTTGGGGTCTGACCAGAGTGGACTGGAGGGGCAGAATCACCTCCCTCAGCCTACTGGCTGTGCTGCTTCTGATGCAATTCAGGATACAGTTGGCTTTCTGAGCTGCAAGTGTGCATTGCCGGGTCATGATGAGCCTCTCATCCACCAGCACCCCCAAGTCCTTCAGGGCTGTTCTTGATCTTTTCATCCCCCAGCCTGTACTGATACCAGGGGTTGTCCTGACCCAGGTACAGCACCTCGTGAGATTCCCACGGGTCAACTCGTAGAGCTTATCCACATCCCTCTGGATGGCAGTAGACAGCTTGTATATGATACTTATTCTTGTATTCAAATTTATGATGTGATGAACTTAAATCTCATTTAGTTTTATTAGTGCTGCTAATTATAATAAATTGTTGTATTGCAAAATAAAGTTTGTTACCTTTTCAGAACTTACAGAAGCACTCCCATTTTACAACTTAAAAATAAGTAAAATATGGAGGCACCTTTCTGTCCAGACATACAGAAGAATAGCAGTGATCCCTTTCCATTTATTTAGGCCCTCCAGATGAAGAGCCTGAAGTCTGAACAAATGTTTTGGAATGATTGTTGAAACACCACAGATAGAACAGGAAATCTGTGCATTTTACAAGAAACACTAACAATATGAGGAGAAAGCGGATCATGCTTATCGTTAAAAATATATTACCTTTTGGACTAAGGTAACCTATTTAGTATATAAATTATGCATTTGTCTAGAGGAACTTGAGAGATCTGTTATGAAAAGGGGAAGAGTTTGGCAAATCAAGGCTGAATCTACTGATCTGATATGTCCACATAGTGTTTTTCAGTCAGTTTTACAAAATCCTCAAAGAATAAGTGATGAACCAGAATACAGGATTGGAATCTGCTGGTTTTAGCAAGTCATAAACCAGTGTAGGTCCTTTATGAATAAGTGGCTGGGAAGTTAGCAGCAGGATTAGTAATTCCCAAAATACTGCTGCGGAACACCAAGGTGGTTTTGTGCTCATCTGAAATAACAGATTCCCCAGCTAGTTATTCATTTCACTTGTTGAGGCAATAAGCTTGGTAATTTCTTCTCTGTCAGTACAATTAAAATTCTTCTGTCAACAACCACAAAAATAATTTATACTGGCAGAAAGATGTGTTAAAATTACATCAAACTGTTCAGTTACTCTGGTTAGAGGTAAGGCATTTGGCTCCTTGTGCTAGAGATTAAAATAAATACCCTAGTAGAATTGCAGTGTAGCTTCATCTTTCCATGTTCATGCATATACTGGAGATACATTGGAGATCTGAGCAGAGTTATGATGGTACATCATACTCTTTATTTCTCTTTTTTTATTATTGTTATGTAGCTGAAGCTGAATTACAGGTTGCTGAGGCTGTCGCTCTTGTGGATTCTCTTCAGAATTGGACAGTTTTGGATAAAATAATTATTCCTACAAAAAATCCCAACAAGAAGTTTGTTTTTGGCAAAGGCAACTTTCAGGTTTTGACAGGTAAGGACTGAGATCTTTCAGCACTGAATCATTCTGAATACAAGACTTTTGCAGCTGAACTGGTTAGGGATAGGTGTGAAAGCTGAGTAGATGTTTATCCATCATGCAGGTTTGCAGACAAACTTCAAATAATTTTTAAGGTTACAAAAGCAACACAAAACAGACATAACCCATGCTCACAGAACATGTGTGAGGCAACATAGTCCCTAAGTTTATGCAGTTGACACAAGTGAAATTGGCAGATGTTCTTGGCACAGTACTAAATTATTGCAATTATAACTGTTCTGTGAACGAAGAATATTGATGTTTTATGAACATTCTGCTGAGTGCAAATTTGTTTATAGTCTGGGAATTTTAAAAAGAGAATTTACATTTAACACTGTATTTTGCAATGGTTATCCATCTTTTAGAAAAGATTAGAAAATTGCCCCGTCTCACAGCTGTCTTCTTGAATGTGGAAAGAGTATCTTCACTAACAAAGGTAATTGAATATAATATCAAATAATATTCTTTACATTGGTATTGTTTGGAAGCTGTTGATGTTATGAGAAGTGTTATGACTCTGAATTTGCAAATGGAAATATATGACAGCACTGGGACTGAATTTTGTTGAAAGGAAACTTAATTCCTATTGCATTTGTCCAGTTGATACATACATTGCCAGCTCTCGTGCATGGAATTTTCCAGCAGCCTAGTATCATTTATTATAGACTCTGCTCCCACATTTGCCACTGGCCCTACTTAAAATGTTGGAAAAGTTGCTCGAGGTCTTTTTCTCTTTTTCACAACATGGTGGGGATAACACACTTTTTATTACAGAGAATGTCAACATTTTGGATTTGCTGTAGGCTCAAGTTTCTATACCCGTACTGGATTGTGTTTTTATTTTCCCATAGTTCAGTGGATGCTGAATTGTGTTTTGAATATGAGGTGTAAATTCAGAGCAAGCTTATATTTGAATGTTTCAAATATTTAAACTTTCATTGCTAAACCTTAAAAAGAAATGTCGAGGGGCAGAGCATACTTTAATTTTTCAATACTGGCAGTAAAACTATTGGTGCATGAACTATAGGAACTCTTTGATATGCTTAGACGAACTGCAACAAATACTTTCGTGGGGTTCTGTATGTACAGCATCATGCAGGGTGTAAAGTGCATGCAGACTCCACCAACAAACATTAATGCTTTGCTGGTGGTTTTTAATATTTTCCCTGATTATAAAAGGAAGAGATGGTAAATATCTCTAATAGATGGTTATCTCAAGCACTTCCATTTGTTGATGAAAGGGAAGTTGAAAATATTTCAATTTCCTAGTTTTTATTCTCTAATTTAGAGTGAGTTCTTTTAGTACTAGATTTGCTAATTTTTCTTTGTTTTCACAAATCTGGATCTTAAGAGCAATTAAACAGACTTGATTCAAGAAAGTGTTTGAGAATATGTATGCAGCATGTATATATGGCTATGTCTATGTATACATGGATACACAAACATTCAGGATTTTGTAGATGGGATAGGGGAACTACTGCATACCTTTAAGTGTCTTTTGCTGAATTAGGGCAAGGGTGAGGGTGTTTGGTTAGTTGAGTTTAAGTATTTTGTGAAAGACTTATTATTAAATATTTTGCTGCCTTCCTCTCTACTATTTTTAAGTTTTAGTAATCTTTTTTCCCTATGTTATCCCTATCTTTTCCCATTCCAGCATTTCATAATTCTTTTCTACAACATCTTAACCACTGAGATTCTTGAGTCTGAGATATGCTGTAAAAGGTGATGCCAGAACCCGTTAAAGGCAATGGAAAGATTCTTGCTGAATTTGACAGGCCCAGACACAAAGTTCTGCTTTCTAAACTCTCTTTTTAACTGCTTTGTTTGTGGTCAACCAAATTTGGCCTTTGCATGCTCATAATCCTTGCCCATCCATTGAAATGGAATCCTGAGATCCTCTGAGTTCGTGTGTCCATCAGCTAACTGTAAGTGTAGTGCTGTGTAGGACTTGCTCTAGTGATACTGCAGGGGACATCTCATTTAATTTGTTTTACATGGCTAAAGAAAGAACTAGAAGGTGCCTGGGGCGTGAAAGTCTTTGACAGATACACCGTGGTACTTCACATTTTTCGTTGTAATGCCCGGACTAAAGAAGCAAAACTGCAGATAGCTTTGGCTGAAATTCCACTTCTCAGGTACCTTGAGCTGTGCAAATCACGTACTGATATTTACACATTTTAATGACTGTTTCTTTTAAGTAACAAAAATAGCAATACTGTACTGTGAAGATTATTGTTTCAGTGCTTGCTATAATGTCATTGTTTTAAGCTTCTGCTGTGCTGACAGGCAAAACCAGAAAGTGTTCAATAGTCTTAAAAAATGTATTTCTCGTGGAAAGGTCCCAGTTCTTTCTAAGATGGAAGATGGCTTGCAAGAATATGTAAGAATTGGATATGTGTATCCAATATATAATATTGATGGGTTTAATAAGGAAAGCTATAAACAAGGAAGATTAAAGGCATTAATTTGTATCTGAATTTTTCCACAGTTCTGCATTACATGGCTTAGAAATGTGTACATGGCAGTTGGTTTGAGTTGTGTGGATGTCTCAGAGGTATCTTTGACTCTCTGAGATTTCAGAATAGCAATTATGATTTGCTGGGAGAGTTGCATGCTTTGTCAAACCACAGTTGAGCCAGAAAGATCTGGATGTGGTTTTTTTTTGCCAGGCTTCTTGCCATGAGGAGATTTTATTTACAGCTCAGTCATTTACTGGTTTTATTTGTACTATCAGAATATCACTACTGCTTCATATTTTAGGCATTTTAGAATAGCTTGATTAATGAAAATTAATTCTAGTTAATTGTTACTTTGCTGCCAGGTCAAATCTGAAAAATGAGGTGTCTCAGCGAGATCAGCAGAGAGGTGGATCAAGATACATCATGGGCTCAGGTAAACTCCTAAGTATTCTCATGAACAGAGTACTTTTTGTCTCCATAACCTTTAAAAAAATTCAGTTGCATCTTACTTTATTTGGTGGAGGTCAGGAGGAAAAACTCTGTTCTGCATCTTCTGCCTCTAATTAGGCAAATGTATAAAGTAAGTTAAATAATAAAGTTTTGGTCTCTACTGGCTCAGTAAGTGGCCAAGGACAGACTATTTCTTGCCACAGGGGTTTATCATAAGTGTACACGGATATTCAAGAGTACTTAGCATATATTTTAATAATTACTTACTCTGACTCTTAGGCAAGAATACGTAGCTTTAGTCACTTACCTCTAACTTCATATTCCCTAGGGCTAACTCCCTTGATTTCCAAATGCACAACATCACTTGGTTTACCTTTTCTCTTGTAAACCACTCAGTCAATTATTCACTTGCATTTTGCAGGTGAAACGTTTATGGAGACACAGAACCGTATCTTGAAAGAAAGAGAACAGAAAATTAGGAATGCCTTGGAGAAACTGAGAAGGAAAAGGTCTTTACTTCGAACTCAGCGCAGAAAACGCGAGTTTCCGACGATCTCGGTAATGGGCTATACTAACTGTGGTAAGCAAAACCTCAGACACTGTAACACGAAAGAGTTTTAATTAGGAACTCTAGCCAGCATCTCATTTCTGTGTGAATAGGCTTCAGATTTTAATTAGTTTTTAAATTCTGTAAAGAATTTATGTCAGTTAGGATACAGTTAGGAAAGCAAATTAAGCTGCTTTTTTTTTTCAGTCTTGGAGACAGGTTTTGGAGAAGTGCCTAGCACCTATTTTGCTAAAAAGATTTTATATATAGTGCTGAAGACTGTACTGTTAGTGCCCCTTTATATGAGACTCTTCTACTTGATCAGAATGAGCAGAGAAACCTACATGGGTGTTTAAATTACCGTGAAAGCTTGAGGCATAGAAAGAAAATTGAGAAGAGCTGGCAGTTGATCTGAGAAATGTGCTTAAGAAGCACTGTAACTTTTCATGGATTATGTGCGTTGTTCTGAGATGTGTTCATAAGATAATCTAAATAAAGCTAGAGGTTTTTTTCTGGGATTTTTTTGGTTGGTTTTCTTTTTAGCTTACACAAGTGAATTCTTACACAAGGCATAAATAGACCTTGGACTAGACACTTTTTTAGGTTTCATGTTTTTATTTAACATCTTTATAAAAACAAACTTACTTGCACAAAGATGTGGGTAGGTTGCTTTGCAGGTCAAATCAGTCTTTGATCTTGTGATTTCACAGCATAGCTCCTATACATCATCTTAAACCCAACTCCAAGTTACAAAATTTTCTTTGAATTTCTTAACATCATATAGATAACTGATCACAAGCTACATTAAAATCATTAAAGTAGATGTAGATACTAAAGTAGATACTAAAGAAAATATATGTTACATCATGAAATTCACCTAAGCCTTGCAAATTAATTTTTTACTTGAAACAAGCTGTTAAAATCTTGTCCTTTTTTTATTTAACTAGGAAAAACTACTTTGATCAAAGCCTTGACTGGGGAAGCAGGACTTCAGCCCAGGGATCAGCTGTTTGCCACTCTTGATATTACAGCCCATGCTGGCTATCTGCCCTCACATATGGCAGTTATTTATGTTGACACCATTGGGTTTCTGACTGATCTTCCTCATAATCTGGTTGAGTCCTTTTCAGCTACATTAGAAGAAGTGGCTTACTCAGTAAGTAACTGACCATAAAAATTGAGAAATCAAATTAGTTTCCTATTAGATAACCCTCACCCCTTAGAAAAAGGAGCTGTTAATTAACATCCTGTTCTTAATGAAGCATTTGGCTGACTATAATAGTTTCCTAAGATAATGAGGTATATATCTTAAAATAAGCCAATTTTCTGATACTTGAAATTATGCAGAACATGCAGGCATGAAGAGATTTCAGAAAGGGCTTATTTGGAATATATGTGTCCTTCTCCATGATATGTAGAGCAGATAAAACAGATTTTGCTGATTAAATATATGAACAGTGCACCCAAGTGAGTTGAGACGAGCTTTCTTGGGAGTTAAAAATGAAATAAACCTTCTGAAATGATCTGGTTTTAACTTAAGGCTTCCTATAGCACTAAAACTGGGTGATTGTGATGTGATGCAGGCAGCATGTAATTAACATAAACGTACTTTTCCAGTTCTTTTCTCATTATTTTCCTGTGTTATAGAAAAGTGTAAAGCTGCATACATACACACAGACATTTAAACAAAAAACCTGTATCATCAAAGGTGATTAAATTCAGTGGAGTTAGATGCCAGAATGCTTCTGAGGATTAGACTTCACCATGTAATAGCAGGGCTTTCAAAACCTGGCTGAAACCATCCTGTTTGTCTCTCTCTGAAGTGTTAAATGAAAGGCAAGAAATTTGTTTCTCACTAGTTTTCAAAAGTTTAAAGCAGTGTCTTGACCAAAGATGATGAAACATTTTGAACACAAATATTGAAACTGGTTGCCTGGTTTTTATCATGGCAAACATGATTGTGTACGTACTTGAAACTGATAACTTCTGTATAAAGCTTTTTAATTGAAGCACCAGTGGTAGTATCCTAGGAGCTGGGCTTATGGATAATTTTCTAAATTTTGAATGTAAAAATAAAATTATGAATTACATGGGGGTTTTTTCCTCTCCATTTTTCAAACAGTTTTTCAGCTGTTACTCTTCTAAAAGAGCTTTTTAGAGTTCACTCTCTTTCCTCTGGTGTTCGTGAAGCCTTATTGTTACACAGCCTTGGCTTTGATAAAAATGTACTAGCTGTTGTTTGAAATCTGAATTCTGTAAGTAGCTTGATTGACAGGATTTGCTTCAGGTTTGTTGGAGACAATTTGTAGTCATAATGAAGTGAAATACTAAGGTGCTATACATTTTCTTCCATTATGGTCTAAGAAACAGTATTGGTTTAATACTGTTTTAGTAGTTAATTTTACAGTGCTAACCTACCTGCCAGTTAACTAATGAGTAGGGAAGTATCTTATATGAATGAGCAATGCAAAAACGGTGTGAAATCTCTACAACCTGGTAACTGGTGTTGTATGTTGATCCTTGCTAGGATCTGATAGTTCACGTGAGGGATATTACTCATCCAGAAACCACCCTCCAGAAAGCAACTGTTCTGTCAGTTCTGAAGAATCTTAATCTTCCCAGCCATTTATTGGACTCCATGGTAGAAGTTCACAACAAAGTGGACTTGATAGAAAGGTAAGCAGATGCTAAGTCTACTTAAACATTTCTTATGTTCTGGAAGCTTTTTAATTCTTAGTTAAGAAATGCTCCCACACTTCAGAATGCGTTTAATAGTGTTTCTCAATCTTGTATGTATGTAACTGTGGTTTTAAAAAAATTAATCATCTTATAATTACTAAAGAAATCACTTGAGTCATAAAATAAGTAGCCTCTGTAGAAGATGCCAGTATAAAGTAACTCAGTTAAAACTGAGTTTGGAATATTTTCACAATCTAATCTTCATGAACAAATGTGCTAGCAATTATTTTCTTTCAGGTATAAACCCACTGAAGAAGACGCTTTAGCTATTTCTGCTCTACATGGGCATGGTTTAGAAGAACTGAAACAAGAAATAGAGAAGAAAATACTGACAGCAACAGGGAAGCAGATTCTGACAGTTAACATCAGCTTAGAGGGACCTCAGCTAAGGTAAAGAATTTTGAATTGTATGGAGGACTTGGAGGAATATGAAACAGTTGTGGGTGTCTTAAACTTTTCATGTCATATCGTACTGATTTTAATGTGCTTAAGAATAACAGAGATAATTATCAAAGTTTTCTGACCTACTGACAAAAAATAGCCCCATTAGATACCCTGGAGAAGTGAAGCAAAGCACTTCCTCTTTTAAAGTGTTAAATTACCTGGATACAGCATGTTGACCTAAACCAAAGATCACATTTTATGCAGTGTGTCATACCTTTAAGATGCTAATATTCTTTTACTTTTACAGTTGGCTCTACAAAGAAGCAACAGTTCAGGAAGTAGAAGTTATGCCTGAAGATGGCACAGCCAGGGTGAAGGTGATAATCGGCAGTTCTGCTTTTGGCAGATACAAAAACCTCTTTCCCAACAGTAAGATTTTCATGTCATGAAACTGCATCCTTATCTAGAAAAAGAAACTGGTCTCATTAAGATGATGCAAAATGAAGTTAACGGCTTGTTAAGTCTCAGTGGCGAAAAGTTTATTTTTCTTCCCTAGTTGATGTTTTTGAGACATTTGAGAAATGGACACTATTTCAGAAAACTTCTGGTTGGAAACAAGAGCTTCAAGCTTAATTTTGTCAGCAAGTGCAAGGACAGCCCTAAATTTTTAATGTTGAAACTGTTGCTGGCTATAAGCTATGGACCTCGAACACCTGGTATGGCATCTGACTTAACCTTCAGAAAAGTACCACGTTTCTTGTATCATATAAATAAAGCTTTTGACACCCCCCCCCTTTTCAGAATAAAATACTGTTTATTATAGTTGTTTCATATGGTCTTTGGAAAATGAAAGTTAGCAAATAAAATGTTGTACATAAATAATGAAGTATGTATTCAAGCAGAATACATGAACATAAATAAAATAATTGCCATGTCTTATTGCAGTGAAGAAAAAACTCCACAGATTTGTATCTTGAGCATTAAATAAAGTTAGCTGTGAACATCTTTTACCCATGCAGTTTTCTTGCTTACAGTAATTTATCCACAGTATCTATTACTGTGTCAGTTCTGTGTCAGAAGACTTTTAAGGTACAGCAAACCTTTTCACAAATGAAAACAAAAGAAAAAACCCAAACAACCACAACTGGTCTATTCCTCGAGTTATTAATTACTACTGGGAACCAATAAAACAATCAAAATCACAGAAAAGAGAAACAAAATTGTGTCAGTCCATATTACACAGAGATCAAGTTTTATTAGTTACAAGGGTACAAAAATGGGTACAAAAGATAGGCAACAGAACATTCTGAGCACCCGTTACATAACAAAAAACTGAATGGCTACTCACTATGAACTTCATAGAGGTAAGAATGGAATGCAAAGCACTGTAAAAAAAGCATTTAGAAAGTGTTCCTCATAAATGTCATGTTTAATTTCTACTCCCATGTATTCTGCAATTGCAAGATATTGCATGGAGAGGTTGCATCTTATGCTGAGAAGTTCAGAGAGTTGGATATAATGGCAAGTAGCAGTTGATTTTAAACTTCTGCAAAGGTTAACATCTTTATCAGGCATCTAAACTTTCCTTTTGCATATAAAGTGCATCTGAAAAGTGAGGTATACGGATGAAGCTGCATAGTTAGTTTTACACAATGACTGGTTTTGGTTTAGTTGTGATGCTTGCTATTTCCCTTGCCTTTGTGATCATCTGTTATTGCACAGCACATTTAGAAAAAGAGAATTAATATGCAACAGCAAACAGCATAAACCCCTTAGTTTTCACATAAGCAAAAATTACTCAGAGGAAAAATAGAGCTACTAAAAACCTAAATCAAAGACCAGGTGTGAAACCCCAAATGTCCATGACAGAAATGAAGAACCTGTATTTCTACAGCAGTTTGAGTTCAGATAAGGAATATGTTTCCTTATATGTTTATTTTCAAAGTAAAGCATACTTTGGCAACACTTAATAAAACATACTTCATTGCTCCAGACAAAACTGTCTAGGGGCCTATTTTTCATATCTTTATCAATTCAGAACTGGCATGAGTAAATGTGCAAATACCTCTTACAAATCATAAATAATTTTGTGACTACTCTGTTGGTAGGGGGGTTCACAACTGATACTCAACACATTGGTGTATACATAAAATCATGTCAAATTGGACCGTCAATACAGTACTTTTGATGTATCAAAAATATTTTTAAACTTCCTTTTGAACTATGGAAACAGACAAGTCAGTTTCACACTGATACAAAAAGTAAGAATTGGGGTTGCAAATAGTGCAGAATATCCTTACAATTATTAGAAAGATAAAATCTTAGCACTAAATAATTCATGCAGTACTGACATATTTCTCCTTCTTAGTCCTTTGTAAAATATGATTAAATTACTGGGACTTTCAATATTGCCAGCTGCTGCAGAATCAAAGCACCTCCAAATACATTACACCCATACCATAATTTTCTGGAGACTTCAGCACAGTCCAAAGATCTTGAAACCCTGACAATCTTTTCTTACTGAGCCTTTAAAGCATCCCTGGTTTAAGTTAATTGGACCTTTATGGAATTCAGGATGTTTACGGCAGGGCACATTAAATGCAGATAAAGCCTTTTCAGCTTTTCACGCACTAAGAAGCCAAGAATGAAATGCTATTTGTTCCAGCTCCTCTAATTTGACACTGTGACAGAGGATTAATTTTTCTGTTAAGTTCTATCACATCTTTGACAAAATCATTGTTTCCTATAAAATCTCCAGCAATTATGTTAATACATTCTTTTTTGGGTCCTGGATACTGCTGCCTTATCCAGATTTTCAAGCATGGGAGACTCCGGAGTGTCATTTTCTTTAATGATCCAAATGGGTGTAGAAGAATGTAACCTAAATTTTCGGTAAGGTTAATCCCTGCTACAAAGAATTTTCCTGAAAGAAAAATCAGAAAGTGACACATTGAATATTCTTTTGAGGAGAACAGAAACTGCGCACTATTGCATTAGCTTCAGATCTTGCTCCAGAGGAAATCATTAAAAGACTCAGTTCACACTCCTTCTGTATTGTTTCATACCCCTGCAACTGATTCAGTAGACTGTCTCCCCTTGTTGCAACTGCATGCTGTAGTAAACAGTTCCTGAGCCACACTCAGTTATCAAACCATTCCCATTTAGCTAAATTTGTCTCACTGGTTCTCCTTTGTAAATTATATTTGTTTCTGTGAGGGTCGCTTCCAAATGCTTAGCCTTCAGCCATGATGGATGGAAAAAAAAGGGGGCACCACATGAACATTTTGCTTTGGCTGGGGAGTGCACTTTTGAAGCAGCTCTCCCCTTCCTCACCCTGTGCATCCCCATCAAAAGTTGCATCAGAGGTTATGAGCTGAATTTCTCTCAGATTATACTACTAGTTCTATATTTACTGGTGCAACTACACCCTTCAGGTACTGTTCTTGTATCATAGAATCATAAGGTTGGAAAAGACCTCCAAGATTGAGGCCAACCTTTGGCCAAATGTCAAACTATGACAACTAAACTACAGCAATAAGTGCCTCATCCAGTTGTTTATTGAACACTTACAGGGATGGTGACTCCACCACCACCCTGGGCACCCAATTCCAATGCTTAACCACTCTTTCAGTGAAGAAATTCTTCCCAATGTCCAACCTGAATGTGCCCTGGCACATTTCCTCTTGCCCCTGTCACAGTGCCTGGGAGAAGAGACCAACCCCTGCCTTGCCACAACCTCCTTTTGGGTAGTGATAGAGATCCATAAGGTCTCCCCTTTGAGAAACCTTACAGGGGTTTCTCTTCACAACAAGGCCAGCGGAATGCATTTCTCTCATCTGTGCTGCCTAAAGCAGCAAGCACTGGACTGAGGAAGCTGCCTCCTACCCATGAGACAGGCACAGCAGGGTCAGTGGTCTGTGCGGAGGGCTCCCTTTCGGTGGGATCACACAAGTGAGGTGGCTGCCACAATTCCTACAGTCTGTGCATGTGCATACACTGACACGTCTCCACACCCCCGTGGGTGGGCAGAGCACTCAGCAATCATGGGCACACAGCGTGCACAAAGTGGTTATACCCCGTAAGGCTACAATCACCCAACGTCCTATTTGTTTTGCCCTGCTGTAAGTGCTCCTTCTCTCCTCCAAGCAGCTCCCCGTGCCTACCTGGACGGCCCCTCCGCTTCATGCGCTCTAAATACCGGATCAGACCACGAGTGGATGTTTTGTTTCCCCACCAGTACGGGATTGCAGGCCACAGCTCGCAGTGCTGCTCCAGTTCCACGTCCTCTTCATACGAGACTATAACCTGATGGCCAAGCTGCCACATGGTCCGCAGGGTTGGCATCACCTGAAAGGAAGCATGCCCAGGTTGAAGTCAGCAACACAGCAGTGTTCCCAAAGCTCAAATACTGCTGTGTGACATTACCTTGGCACAGAATCAATTCAGACAAAGCTTTTAAACCAGCAGCCCAGTAGGTCACGTGCTGGGTTACAAGCTGCGGGGACAATAAGAGACTGGGAACTTCAGCAAATTCCTCCTTTCTTCAATTCAACTGTGATAATGTACATAACTGAAGGTCTTACACCTCCATAACAGGAAACCGTGACTGTGTCAGCTCTCCTGCACAAGCCACTGTTGAAAATTGGTTGGGAGGAGGCACACCCATCCAGGGACAAGGAGGCAAAGCCCTACATGCAGCTGTAGGAATGTAGACACAGAAAAGCAAGAATCATTTTGGCAAATGCCCCACATTGATGCATATTTGGAGCTGTAGCCATTAAAGAAAACTGAACTGCTGAAGACTCGGGAAGACTAAATGTCAGTCTCCAAGAGATACATCAATTCTGATTTCTCTAAGTGGAAAGGTTTTGAAATTGGCATGCTCCAGACATTTTGAATTGAGAGAGAGGGAGACTTGAGTCAGAAACCTTATCTGACAACAGATGGGCTGAAACATGTCTGTTAAATTTATGTGTTTCAATATGAAATGACATTTTCCAACCTTCAGAAGTCACCATTGGAGAGAATTGAGGCCCTCTGACTAGTTTTATTTAACAGGCATTGTTTTTTCTAAGAATGTTGTGGTTAAAAGCTATGTCTGTTGCTTGTGGAAAGGAAATAGTGACTTTTTGATGTTCCAATTAACTTATTAATTAAAATAAAAGCCAAGGGCATTTGAAAATTATTTATGTAAATATTTGAAAAAAGCCAAGGGTTGAATGAACGTGGGAATCTCTCTTACTTCATCCAAAAAAGCCAGAATGCAAGCCCCAATTAGGTCAGAAAATACTGCAAAATTGAGGCACAAGCTACTCAAACTACAAAACTCTCTGGTTGACTGAAGCCCTTGCTTTACTCCAGCTGCCCTTCTAAAGCTAGAACCTCTTAAACAAACAAAGAAAAAAAAGTGTGGAATAAAAGCAAAGAAAAAAAACCTGCTAGAAATGTGTACATGAGAACAGGTGCTTATCTTGCAAACAAAGCAGAAACGAAACTGTGGGTGTCTGACAAGGGATTTTTAAACCCTAGTAATCCAGATCAAAGGAAGACACCTTGAATAGTTAAGGCAATTAAAATTTTAAACACAATGTAATATTGTCACACTGTGGCCTGTGGCAGTACTACATACAGACCTCAACTTAGCACCTGCTTCATAAATACTTCGACACTTACTCTTCTACTGTCACAGAGATGCAGTATTGAAAGCCAACAGACAACAGTTTATTTTAGATTAAGTGAACAAAGACTGATATTTCATGTTAAATCTGAATCTGGGATCCTGAAAAACCCCTCAGCTGCCTAACCTGCAATGGTACCACCAGCAATAATGATGAGGTCCATTGTGCTGATCACAGATCCCATAGAAATAAAGTCTTCCTGCTCAAGGGAAGTACTTGGCTTTTCTTTTCTCCAGTGCCCCTCCTCCCTTCCCCTGGACACAGTTCAGGAATGCTCTTTCTTCAGTGAAGTGATCTCAAACCATTCTTTTAACACCTTCGTTCAACAAACTATCAGCAGCTGCTCACCCCTTTTGCAGTTAATAACTTTTTTTTCTGGCCATGTATCTGAAAGCAAATTTGACCACCTTCTCCAGTATCACTCTGCTTATCCACAACTTACACACTCAAATTATTTGGGGAAACAATAGAACGGTGTCGCTCAGGTTCTTCAGTTATTCAGCTGAGGCCTGAATATTCAGAATCCCCTAGTTTTGCTGAGAATTGTTCTATTTTAACTCTGCTGAACAAAATGCTTTGAAATGGTAATACTCACCGTTACTTATAGACCAGCTTCAAAGGCTGGATTTGAATCACAAACAGGGTCATCATTCTCCTGTACCACTTATATCTCCAGAGAAAACCCTCTGTTCCTGTGCATCTTTGAAATGTTAATTGTTTAACTACTAAAAGCTTCCATATCTCATAAAAAGGGGAAAAAAATAAAGAGGAAGCTAAACATCTCAACTTCTAAAATTTAGCATTCAAATATTTTCTGATTATTTAAATTAAGGCTTTTCTGGAGGTCTGGGTGACGGAAAACCTGGTTAGAAGGTCAGTTCTAGGAAAAAAAAGTCACTGCCACCAGAAATGCACTGAGGGCAGAGAAGCCATTAAGAGGGAACCTCCACAGGCTGACAGGGACCTCAGGAAGCCCAGTAAAGGCAAATGCAAAGTCCTGCGCCTGCACAGACTAACCCCACACACCAGGACAGACTGGGGACAGCTGGCTAGAAACCTGCTTTGCAGATAAGGGAGGTCTAGTAACCATCAAGCTGATCATGAGCCAGCAGTGTGCCCATGTGGAAAAGGTCAGCTGTAAATTGGGCTGTATTAGCAGAGGCACAGACAGCAAAAGTAAGGAAAAGGGGGTTTTTGCTTCTATTCAGCAGCTATGGAGCTGCATCTCAAGTAGTGTTTCCAGTTGGGGCTTCCCCAGTACAAAAAAGCCATTGATGTGCTGGAGCAAGTCCAGCAGCACACAACCAGAGCAAGCAGAGGCTAGAGCACAACACTCAAGGACAGGCTGAGGGAGCTGAGTCTGTTCAGCATGAAAAAGAGAACACTGGACAGGCCTTTCTGCTGTCTGCAAGTACCTAACGTGTAGATGTAGAGAAGACTTCTCAGATATGCACAGCAAGGGATGGACGCTGGCAGACACAAGTTATAGCAAGAGAGATTCTGATCAGATAGAAAAAGAAAACACTGTTACTGTGAGAGTGGCCAAATGTTGGAACAAATCCTGCACAGAAAGCTTGTGGAATCTTCATGCTTGGAGATATTCAAGAATGGACACGATACAGCCCAACATAACTTTGAAGTTGGTCCTGCTTTGCATGGTGGTGTTGGACCAGAAGACCTCAAGAGGTCACTTCCAACCTAAACTATTATAAATAGCACAAAAATTCACCTACAATTATTGCTGTGAAAAGGCAGAAAATAGATTCTTTAAATTCTATAAATATATATATATATTCACATAAAAATAGTATGAACTATACATGCACCCTTCCCTTCCCTTCCTTTCCCNATGGAGCTGCATCTCAAGTAGTGTTTCCAGTTGTGGCCAAATGTTGGAACAAATCCTGCACAGAAAGCTTGTGGAATCTTCATGCTTGGAGATATTCAAGAATGGACACGATACAGCCCAACATAACTTTGAAGTTGGTCCTGCTTTGCATGGTGGTGTTGGACCAGAAGACCTCAAGAGGTCACTTCCAACCTAAACTATTATAAATAGCACAAAAATTCACCTACAATTATTGCTGTGAAAAGGCAGAAAATAGATTCTTTAAATTCTATAAATATATATATATATTCACATAAAAATAGTATGAACTATACATGCACCCTTCCCTTCCCTTCCTTTCCCTTCCCTTGCCCTGCCTTGCCCTTTCTGAGGAAACTCACACAGGACAGTGGATGATAATTGTGTCTCTACGATTGTCCCACTACTCAACAGACATGACAGTCAAATTTAATTCCCTCCTTCTCACTGTGGAATGTAGGTTTTCTTTATCTCCTCAATTTATTAGGTAAACACCTATCTGTGATGCAGCAAATGTTACCTTTCCTAGGTTAAAAATATAATGAAAGCAAAATACATCTAAAAATTTGGAAATACAGATCTCATTGTAATATATCATTCTTAAAAAAAAAGCAGAAAAAAAGGATCTCATACTTACATTTCTGGGACACAGTTTACACTGGAAAATCTCTTTTATACAGGCAACAAGATGACTGTGAATTCTCTTTGTTAATCCATCAAAATTCCTGCAGGCTAAGATAACAACTTCCTGAGGATGAGTTTCCAACCACCTTAATACTTCCCACAGAGTATCCTAGAGGAGAGAGTTATTGCAACTTAGAAAGTCATCTGTGCTGTGCAGGGGAAAAGGCACAAAATGAACAGAGCACTGATGGAACAGACTCAGAATCACAATAATGAAAATCAGTGTAGGTTCCTAGAGGATGGCCATCTGACTGCCCACAAGGGGTTCCAGAGAGATGTGCCCCAGGAAAACCTACTTTTCACAGACCTCTGCTGGTTTGCTTTGAATGCAGTTCTAGTGCACTAGACTTAACAGCTTTGTATTTTGGTAATATCCATGAATCTCCTACTGTCTATAGGCGGGTTAGCAGTAAACCTAACTCCCTAAGCTTCTTTAAGGACAACCAACATGTTGGTGGCAAACTCAAAAACAGGGAAAAGTTCTGTGCTTAAACATAGCAGGACTCATTTTTTCCCCCTTTGGTATGGGCAGCGACTGCTACAAAAAGCCCACACATAACTAGCCAAGGTAGTCAGGCACTACATCTGCTTACAGGAGCATGCCAGTCACCATGAAGTCTCAGCACATGAAGGGTTCAGACTCATGAGCATAAAACTGAAGTTTAGCCAGTTACTCTGCAAATGAAAAGCTGCATTAATTGTGCCTGGCTGTTCAGGTCCCAACAAATGGAAAGAAGTATTCCAAGGTGGCAGAGCACATGCATATGGCAATTCACAGCAGTTGCTGCACAGCAGCTGACAGTAATTTGATCATAGGATCCATATTGAGTCTCTCAATCTTTCAGTGAAATACTTCTTTCTCAAACAACTAAGTGTTTCTGTGATTTTTATTAGGCTTTTAATGCCTTCTTCTCTTTAATAACTTCTCTCCTTACTGGGAAAACAGGACTGACCTGGGTATCATCCCTAGACAACACAAGATAAACCCCAGAACATTAGGCACTTGGTAGGGGCTAGACAGTGGAGAGCAGGCACAACTCTGCTTTGAGGATGAGGAGCTCCAGTATTATGTGCGGCTGCTGAAACGAATTTCCAGTCCTGCTGATTTTGTCTAATTTGAAGTCCTCACATAAGGAAAACAACCTACTCAGAAGACCTTGGAACAGCATTTTCAGATTATGATGGCTCTTAAATAAAAGAAATGGTACTGGTTTTATAGCCGTCACAAAGGTAAGAAAAATACCTGTACAGTAACAGTTGTGTAAACCATATGCACAAAGTACAAATTCATAGATGGATCATTAGCCTTGTGGGCAATCCTGAAATCCAGGTATCTAACTCCAGCCTCAAGTTGCTCTGTCACAGTCAGGACCTGAAAGGTGAAACAGAAAACAAAGGTCCTGAGAGCTTGGAAGGGATTAGTTTCTTTAATTTAGAAAGCTGAAAAAGGTGTACAAAGTTAGCCCTACGACATTTTTCTCAGGTCTCTTGTCTTTAAAATATCGCTGTATGGCACCAAGTTGCAACTTTGAAGTATTTCACTCTCTGAACAAGAGGAATTAAAATTTCCTTGCAAAGCATACTTCAGACTAGATTAGTTTCAGTCCACTGCCCTTGTGTTCTGAAAGCTAATGATTCATTAACCTATACATAAATACAGGATCACTCTTCACACGACTATTCATATGAACAACAATTGCAGGATCAGCACCTTAGAAATGCTCTATTTATTTTATTAGATCAAAGACTTTACCACAGTTGTCTCTGAGGAGCTCACTCATCCTCCACAGAAGGAAAAACAAAACCAGAAAAAAACAGTGGCTATTGTTCTTTTTCAAGATAAAATTTCTTATAAAGTTTGAATTAACCTGTTGAAGTCCTACAAAACAGAAGTGGTTCTCTATTTCCACTTCCCTCAAACCTCTTCCACTGGATTTGAGGGCTGAATGGTGATAAAGCTGTTTCTGGGGCAAAGTCCCAAATGATATGTATTTTACATACATCAAGACTCTCTTTGCATAAGAAAATAGAATCAATTTAATTAAATACATTTAAGCACTAATTTGTCTGTGTTGTACCAGTATGAACACTTTTAGTTTTCAGAAAGCATACACGGGACTGATATAAGTCAGAAAGGATTCAACAAAGGCTAAATCAATGCAAGGCATTGCTCCTGAATAACCACTATCATAGCTTTAGGGCTGAGACAGAGCTTATGACACATGGCAGGATGCTCACCCTGTCTAGCTTCAACCACCTAACTTCCTGTGCTTTGGACAGGAATGTTATCTCTCCAGGCTGTGCCTGAGGTGCCTCAGGGTACTGTCGGTCTGGCCAACACCTCCCTCTGTGCCTGCTTGGTCTGCAGGAGGCTGGAATGGCTGAAAGGGTGATCCATGCCCCTCTGCTTGGAGCACATCGGAGATGGGAGTGTATATGGGTATAGGTCATACATAACCTTTGTGGCCAGAAAGAGCACCAGGTAAAATAGCTGCTCTGAACTGCCCTTTGGATGAATTTATTTCTTTCTGCTGTCTGCATGGGAAAACGAAACAAATTAGACTCTCTAATTAGTCACCTGGGTTTGGATAATGAATTAGCCAGTGTGAACATTGCCCCTTAAAGGGTAAAATTTAAGAGGAAGCCCTGGGGAGTAATGCTGCTCAGTGCTGCAATCTCAGGCATTCAGGGCATGAGTGGAACTTACACAGCCATTGCACACGGAAGATTTGGGCCTCTGGACTGACACCCGTAGCAGTCAGGGCTTCAGCAGGCACCTCCCCCTAGGCACTGGGCCATCCAGGAATCTCTGGGTCCTGCCATCAGTAGGGTTCCTTCTTGTCTGTTCTGGATACCAGTGGGTGGAGTCACCTCCTCACAAAGATAACTGGAGCACCGTAGAGGTAAGGAGGGCAGGATTGCAGCAGCGCCTCTTTCCCATTAGCACTGGGCCACTTCCCACTTCTTATACTGGGTTTGGACCAGAAAATTGCTATAATGATGTTAGGAGATTGTTTGTCACCCAACAGCGTCACTTTGCCAGCCAGAAATCCACAAGTTAGGAGGTATCTAAATCTTTCATTGGCTTAGGTCCCAAAGCAAAAAGCAGCTCAAGATAAACCAGGCTAACCGAGTGCCTTTACACATCAGCTCTTCATTGCCATTACATATACCCTGGTAGTGTCTAAGATTCCAGTTTGCCAGAACTGCTCAAATACAATAGAAACTTAGGCATACTTGTTGCCATATATCAATTATTCAGTTTTAATTCCCTAATAATGAAGTGCTACTTCAATAAGAACAGAAGCAAAGAGATTTTTAGTACCTCTTTGAAGTCAGGGAAGTTTGTTCTTTGGAAGAATCTTCAAAAGCTCTAGCTTAAGTCATGATCCCCAATTTTGTCTTTAACATACATTTGCAAGGAACAAAGAGATAACTACTAGCTTAATATTTGGACATTTTAAAAAATTAACTAAACCTTACATGAGGGAACACACCTTCATTATCTTAATCTTTATGGGAAATAAAATCCTTTCAACAAGGGATTCTTCTGTCTCTGCTGCTGAGTGAAATACACAGTATGAATGGGGAAAACAATTGACATCTCACACAACAGTGATAGTAAAAATGACAAGCATTACCTTCTGAACAAAGTGCAATAGAAGAACCTCTGTTGATTACAGTAATTTATATGTTACTTATAACAATAAACACGTGAAAAGAAGATGAATTTCTAGTACCAAGTGGTCAGCTTCAAGCAACAACATTGTTTAAGTATCATCCCTGCCTCATTACATGTTTTTTTTTCCCCACAGAACATGACCGGGTACGTATGGCACCTCTCTCATACCCCAGTGTGCTGGATTTAGGTAGGAAAAAGTTAATTTTCTTCAGAGTGGCTGGTATGGGCCTGTGTTTTGGATTTCTGTTGGAAACAGTGTTGATTATACAGAGATATTTTCCTTATTGCTGAGCAGTGCTTACACAAAGCCAAGACCTTTTCTGCCTCTCCCCCACCAGCTAGCAAGCTGGGGGGCACAAAAAGTTGGGAGGGGACACAGCCAAGGACAGCTGATCTCAACTGACCAGAGGGATATCCCAAACATATGGAGTCATGCTCAGCATATAAAGCTGAGGGAAGAAGAAAAGGGGGAACATTCAGAGTGGGTAGCATTTGTCATCTCAAGTCACCATTACATGTGATGGAACCCAGCTTTCCTGGAGATGACTGAGCACCTGTCTGCCCCTAGGAAGTGGTAAATTAATTCCTTGGTTTGTTTTGTGGCTTTTGCTTTACTAATAAACTGTCTTCATCTCAACCCAGGAGTTTACCCTTTCAGCTCCCTCCCTTATCTCAGCTGGGGGCAGCGAGAAGCAGCTGGGTGTGGCTGAGCTGCTGGCTGGGGTTAAACCACAACACCCAAGCGAGCATCTCACGAGAGAGCAGATTTCTGGGCAGCAGGCTGTTCTGTCATTGTGCACGGGAGAGCCTGGCCACTCTCAGCCCTGCAGCACAAGCTTCAACTTTGCTGAGGCACGAAGAGCAGGCCAGGTGACAGTTACCTGTGTTGTAGACCACTTCATGATAATGGGGTGCACAATGCAGGGCATACATTTGTTTAAAAACTTCACCAGCTTGGATTCATTGCCACTAACAGCAGACCTTCTATCCAAACAGTAGGTCATAGTGTCGTGACTCCCTGTAGAATACAAAAATAGATGTACAGAAAATCTCATTTCTTACCTACTCAAGATCACATTCCATGGTTATAGTGTGTGCACACCTGATACGCCCCCCCCCCATTTGCAAACCGCACCTATATTGTCTGACAGCCTGTGAGGTTATGGCAAAAAGGGGGGCTCTTTTACGGAGATCACTCACCTCACATTAATAAGCTCAGTGGGAAATCCTTGTGAAGGGAACACATGAAGGCTTTTCAGTAAAACAGTCCCCATCTAAACTACACATTGTTGTTTGCCAAAAATCACAATAAAATGGCCTGTTTCAAATAGCATCTTCTACTGAAATAATAATTTTTAAGAGAAAACACACTTTTTTTTTTTTCCATTTAATAGTTGAAGACTGAATTTATCTAGAATTTGTCCTGTTTTCAGAGTTGTCCAAATGCAGGATTTCATTCTCCTATCCCATTATCCCTGCACAGGAGAGTATGACTGAAAGCAGAAATTCATCTTCTTAACTTTTGACTGGACCAACTCCTAATGTGGCACTTTAAACATTTATATCTTAAATATCTGGTAAAAATGCCTTTCTGAACTAAACCCTCACAACCCCTTTAAAACGAATGTAAGAGGTGGATGCTTGCAGGGTTCAGAGGCAAATCCAAGTGTAAGTTTACATATGATAGATGAAAAAAGTTCCATCTTTTATGGACTTTAAAAATTATCTGACTCTTTCCAGCACAGGGAATTACACAGGGGCAGACTAAGCATCAGAGCCAAGTACAACCTGCCCAAATATTTGATTTCTTTGAAGTCTAAATAAATCTGACACATCTCTTGCATCATGTTTAGAGGAAACTGTTGCAACTCACAATTTCTTCAGGACAGCCAACCAGTGATTTTGCCAGCTTTTTCTGTTCCATTACTTCTTCCAGTTTTATAAAGTTTTATAGCTTTTTCCAGAAAAGCTAACAATTCAGTAAGGTGACTTGCTTGGATTTTTACAGAATATCTGCAAATGCATATTATTTTGGTTTTAAGTCCTGCATCAAACAAATTGTTTACTTTTGCTAGGAACTGCCTTTTTGAATGGCCAGTCTTACTGGTGTCACTGGCAGTATTTCTAGCAAAAAGGAAAAAAGGACAAGACTGGTTTTGAACAAAAATTCCTTGAAATTGTCAAAAATAGTTTAATGTCTCACTCAATTTTTTCACCTTTTAAAATCCATTTTCCATCTATTTTCCTGCTTTAGACACTGAGACCAAGCTCACTGCAGATGGAAGATCGATATTGAGGGCATGTAATCAAAGAAGTATGTCTTAGAAGAGGTAAGAGTCATTACCCGTGGACAAAATCCAAGTCTGAGAGAGGTGAGCAGGATTCCATCAATGGGTGTTGCATCCACTGATGCCAACCAGCAAACAGATAGTAATCTTGTACTTAGGATTCTTGTTGTGATGTCAGTGAGTTACAGTAAGGAAAGGAAGATGGGTACATCCATGACACAACAAATGTGATGCGAAGATAGTGAGCTAGCACCAAGCCAGGCAGCTTCAGAGCTTGAAGCAACACTTCCCCAGCAGCACTGTGCTGGATCTGGTGCAAGCGCAACACTAATTACTGAGATTTGCCTCGGCCTCCTCATCATGCTTTCAGAATGCACTCTGTCATGCTCATGTTTCTTGCATGACTTCCATGAGATAAACTTCCACTTCCAATATGGGTTTCCCCCAGTTATTGCTCACTCTGAAAACCTGCCAGAGCTGTCTTGACCCAGTTGATCTTGATCTGTTTTTATTCTGACTTGGGCTAGATCAGTTTTGTGGGTCAGCTGGACAGCCACCAAAATATTCCAAGCTAATAGCCTGTGATGCTCTATAAAAGTCCTCCAATGTTTGCTGAAATGGGCTTGCCTTCAGCTATTCTTTTCTTCATGCCTATTCTCTGTGCAGGTATATTCACAAGAAGAACAAACATTTGCAGCAATAACAAGGTCACCATTACAAGGAGAGGCAGGAAGTCAAAGGCACACATCGGCAGGTTCTCCACTTTCTACGGTGTCCAAGAATCATCACTATGAAAGCCTTAGAGAAACAACATGGTTCCTTTTCCCCTAAAACAAGCATGCTAATGACTTTTTGAAGGATTTTTGCAAGATGAACAAATAGAAAAATAGAAAAAGAGGATTCTTCTTTCTTCATTCCTAAGACCGACACATATTTTCTTCTCTTGATGGTTAAACAAGAAATCTATGGATTTTTTTATAACATCTATCCTGGGTCCTCTTTCATAGGCTTTATTCTAAACAGAGGTGTGTTTGTTCTGTAGTTAACATCAATTCAATTTACATATCTCAGAAGTCGCCATGAGATAAGTTTCCAGGTTTAAATTTTAATTGAAACTCCACATTCCATTAGTTCACAAAGGGCAGAAAAAATCCCAAAACACTACAGTTTGTGGGTCCTCCCAGGGCTCCATTCACTGAAGACAAGACTTCACACTGTCTCTAAATATATGTCTTTCCTAAAATTAACCTATGATCCTGTAGCCCACATAAAACATTCATCTACACGCTATGCTGCTTTCCACCCAAACCACCTGTCACATCTGCAGATATGAGAGAAAACATGGGCTGCACATTTCCTTTCTACTGTTTTTGATGTGGAGGCAAATGGAATCATTCGAGAGCTGACATCCCTCCAGTGCCTGCCCATGGCCTCAGGTTATGGCTATACTGTAACTTCTTTGGACAGAATGAGGGGATACACAAGTATCATTTAGCTGCCTCTACACATAATAGTATAAATCCAGTTTTTGTAAGGAGGATCATGTAGAAAAATCACAGTCTACATTAATAAAAACATGTTAATTGAAAGTCTCCATTCTCCTTTTTCCGTACCTTCACAGACTCTTTGAAACAGTACACAGAAGTAAACAATAAGGTAAAATGTTATTTCTTTCCTTTTGGAATCATTTCATTATACAGGAAGTGGCAAGAATCAATTAGGAAAATTTCATTATTGCCCAGATAAGCAAATTGCTGATACTGATCTGACAGGATGATGCAGAGGAATTGATAAAAAGTACCTCTTTCTTTCCTTTTTTTCCCCTCTCCCCTTTAAGAAACCCCAAACATTACAGACTGAAATTATTCACACGCACATAGCATCGCACAAACCCTCCCTCAAGCCCTTCTCCCACACACTGACCCAAATTATGAATGTAGCCATCCTGAAATGGGACAAACAGGACGTTCCAGTGCTTAAATGACAAGCTAACAAAACAGTGGACAGCAAAAGTTAATCTTTACCTGGAAGAGCTAAGTTACAGAGGGGAATATCCCAGAGCTCCTCTGGTAATCGTGACATCCATTGCCCATTTTCATGGCACACCTGAACGATGGTTTGCAAAGGCCCTTCCATTAGTGCCTGCTCTGGGACTTCATAGGGTGTTCTGGGAAAAGAAAAAGATGAAACCATTCCCTTTACTGAGGTTGCATTAATGACATTGCACCTGTGCAGAATGGATTTATACATGCTATAAAATGCCAGCCCTTCTCTCAAGTAGTTGCAGCAATATGTCAAGAGCTTCTCAGCCATGACATAGGCTTCTTTTGATAACATTGTCTCCCAGCACAATGCCAAGGAAGGGTTCCAGCTTCAGGTTTCTAAACTGACCATGTGAAAGAAAAAGCAGAGCCAAGACAAATATATGCAGTTTCAGTGATATGGAGAAATTACTGTCTACACTGGCTATTGTGAAATCACAAGGAGTAACCTACCTCCAGAGTGAAACCACGTCCATTCCTTTACCCTTTGCAGTCCCAGGAGCATGACAAGGGGACTTTGGCAGGGCTGGGACAGCAGCTGAGTCTGCTACCATCAGGTCTCTGAAGAATACTTACCTTGAAGGACCAAACAAGATGCCACAACACTACCTCTATGAAAAGCCTTTACAAAGATGTCAGGACATTGGATTTGCAGGTCATGCTGGCTTCTGGGGTCAAAGAGGAAAACTTTCATCTCCTTACTCCCTGTTTCAAGATATCTTGATCTGTTCTTATCACCCCTATGAGTCCATGATCATAAGTACTTCAGTTTGGTCAAACCTTCCTGAAAACTACTCTGTAACTATTCTTCTTGGATACAAGCCTCTCTGGGATCTTCCGCAAAACTTGCAATGATCATGCAGGAATGCCAATGGATTAAACCCAGATGAGAAATCATGGCATCACCAGGGCCTACTGGAGTTATTCTGTTAATTTTATGATCTACTGGATGATGCAGAACATGAAGACAAGCATGTTTGTTTGGTTTTTTTCCCCAGGATGTTCCTGAAGTTTAAGTTATGGTTTGGGGGTTAGAGCCTTCCTTCTTCTCACTGCTTTCAAGGCTTTAACTATTTTTTCACAGCTAGTGTGACAGTTTCTTTTAGATCATTAGTGATTACCTTCATTAATATCACACCTTCCCTTTTAATCCTTTTTTAAAAAGCTGTGACTGTGAAGGATTCCTTCTTGTCTGCTATAACAATGATAATCAGATGTGTTTGTTTGGGTTTTGTACACTGCAAACACCTTCACTGGTCCCTGATCCCTTTTGCTGCATCTTAGCACATTCATTCAAGATTGCTTCTCACCACAGTATTCTTTGGGTTGCTTTGAGGAGGTGGTTGGTTTTTCTGAATGGACAGGTGAGCCATACTGCTTATATGAAGAGCATTTCCTTAAACATGGTGCCATAGAAGTTTTTTGGCAGTCACATAGGGTCATCTGAAAGGCAACTTTAGGAATTGCATTCCTAAGTTTTATGTCCATACCACACGTAAGAGATACAATCTGCTTTCAGATCTGCCAATGCACATAGCATCACCTTTTCAGCCTGCCCTGCTGTGTCTTTGAATTGGTCTCTCTGAGTACAGTTTCCTCGGTTTAGATTAGAATGGGATCATGTGGGCTGAGGGAAATGTCTGCCACCCCTGGCACTGTGACACCGGCTGCACGTGTCCAGTGTGTAACCTGGGATTTTCCTCCTGCTGAAGAGCAGCTGCCTCTGAGGTTATCCACACACACAAGGCCTTTGCACAAGCAGGGGGAAAGTGGTTTAAACCCTCTCTTGTTCACTTTGTCTCCTTATTTTAAAAGCCAGGTATTTGATGGGTCTAGTGGAAAGTTAAGTGGAAAAACACCCATAGATTTATTTAGAAAGAAAAAAAGTGCAGATCTTTTTGTTCTGCATAAGCAAATAGGCTCTATATGCCAAATGTGTTAGACTTGTTCTTGGAAAGACATTCATATCTCAGGCAGATCAACTCACCCATGGCTCTGCAGTCTACCATGATGAACTTCTGCCCCCTGCAGACCCCTGCAGCTAATTTTGTCACCTTTTGCTGTGTTTCATGCTTTGTCAGACTGCACACCACTGCTCACCCACGGCTGCTCTGCTCCAGTCCCTGTACCATGCAGTATCAGTGTGGGCAGGAGCTGCAGGTTCTTAAAACAGCATCACTGTAGTTGCAAAAGACTGGAGGGTCTCTCTCCTTCTCCAGCTCTGAAAGTGACAGGAGCTGTGAGGCTGCAACACACCAGCATATGACAGCATGTAGCATATAGATAAGTTCTAGACTGCATATAGAACCTCTTTTGCTTTTGGTCTGCAGCTCCCTTTCCCAGAGACTTTAGCATTTTCCAATTGCCCCATGTTCCCCAAGGCCTCCCCAGAGCAGGCACGCAAGACCCATAAGCCGCATCAGGCAGTCACATCTTGTCCCAGCACAAGCACTCCCAGGATGGGTCTGAGGGTGCAGGTTTACCTGCTGCCACCCTCTCCTCTTGTGTGCTTTCACTGCCGTGCTTGGGCTCACATAGGCACGGTCCCACAGCTAACAGAAAAAAAAGTGGCTTTCTGCCACACTAGTCCCTTTCACCAGTTCACCACTCGGGACAGCCCAGCGCTGGCCCATGCTGGAGAAATCCCTACACAGGCATCAAACCCTGCAATCAGCTTTGCCAGGCTGTACAACAGATCCCTTGGCATTGCCAAAACCCACAGGCAGCAGGTTCTCAGCCTGGCACAAGCTGCCATCAATGCCCCAGCCTCTGTGGGACCAGGACACTTCACAAGGAGTGTCCTGCTGGGCCTGCAGAAAGCCAGCAAGGAGCAGAAACAGCAAGACCAAGGCATGCTGTGGTCCTGCAAACACAGACAAGTGAGAGATTAACATCTTGTTCTCCTCTTCTTCCCAACTTCCTCCGCAGCACCCTAGGTGGCTGGGAATGGCAGCCACTGCCAGTGCATGGCTATCTGCCAAGCAAGTCCTGTACAAAAGTGACTGGACCAGATTTTGGCTGATCCCTTGCACAGTGCAAAGCCCTAGGTGTTCACACTGTCACCTCTAAACTCAGCTGCTGTCATGTGCTTGAGATATGGGTAACTTTTATGGAGACAAAATCTAGGCTTTCCTGAAGGAATGAAACTGCAACTATTAACTACTGCCTCTCATGACTAAATCCTAAACTTCACAAAGGAGAACTGTGTCTTCATTTGCCTCCTCTGGACAGGGAAGTCACCCTGCATATGGTGTTGTGATTAACTACTGTGTTGGGTTGGCATCGCAAGGTTTTGGTAGCGGGGGGACTACAGAATTGGTTTCTGCGATAAGATGCCAGAAACTTTCCCCATGTCCAGCAGAGCCAATGCCAGCCAGCTCCAAGGTGGACCCACTTCTAACCAAGGCTAAGCCCATCAACAATGGTGGTAGCACCTCTGGGACAATAGATTTAAGAAGGGAATAAAAGTTGCTGCGCAACACCAACTGCAGCCAGGAAGTGAGGAGTGAGAATATGTGAGAGAGAACTCTGCAGACACCAAGGTCAGTGAAGAAGGAAGGGGAGAAGGTGCTTCAGGCACCAGAGTAGATTCCCCTGCAGCCCATGGTGAAGATCATGGTGAGGCAGGCTGGCCCTCTGCAGCCCATGGAGGTCTAAGGTGGAGCAGATATCCACCTACAGCCCATGGAGGGCCCCACATCCAAGCCAGTGAAAGCCCAAAGGAGGCTGAGACCCACTGGAGCAGATTTGCTGGCAGGATTTGGGACCCTGTGCAAGGGACCTGTGCTGGAGCAGATCACGAAGAACTGCAGCCCGTGGTAAGGACTAATGCTGAAGTTTTCAGGGGAAGAGTGTGAGGAGTCCTCCCCCCAAGGAGGAAGGAGTTGCAGAGACAGCATGTGAACTGACCCCATTCCCCANAACTTCCCCTAGTCGAGTCTGTTCGGCCTGTTAGAGTAACTGGTTAGTGGTCTCTCCCTGTCCTTACCTCGACCCATGAGCCTTTCGTTATATTGTCTCTCCCCTGTCCTGCTGAGGAGGGGAGTGATGGAGTGGCTGTGGTGGGCACCTGGCTTCCAGCCAGCATCCACCCACTCGAACTTCCTCTCTCCCCATGGCCAGGTTTCTGACCTTCCCTGGGTGCTTGCAAGCAGGCAGCAGTTGTATTTTGAGGACTGTACCGGGGCATACTCAATAAACAAGCAATAAAACATTCAGACATGCAAAGCCGCCCGAGATCACCGCCCTCCCGCCCGGGGACACCGCGGGGATGGGGCTGATTCCCGGTCCCCCGGGCTGTGCCGCCGGCCCGGAGCGCTGGGACACGGCCAAACCCCACGCAGTTCCGGCAGGGACACGCAATTAATGAACGACTGACGATGACATCAGTCAAGCATTCGCTGCAGCCGACGCAGGAGCTAAAGAACCCTCACGGGACTCCCGGGAAGCGCCGTGGCGACAGCTCTCCGAACAGCCCGGCCGGGCACAGGGGCGATGCCACCGCGCTGCCCCCGCCTCCGGGACCCTCCGAGGAGCCGCATCCCTCCCCTCTCCCTCCCTGCCCTCTGCTTCGCAGCTGTTTTACTCACTCCGAGGGCCGTCCGCGTTCCCATCCCGGCTCCCCGGGACACCCAGCGCTCCGCTGCCCGCTCCGGGGCGGGACGGACTGCCCCACCCGCCGCCAGTGACCGCAGGTCTGAGGAAGGTGAAGGAGGGGCGGGAGGGATGAGAGAGAGGAGGGGAGGTGGCTGTGCTGGAGCGGCGCTGCCCCAGGCGCAGGGGTGAAGGGAAGGGACAGTGTTCTGGGAGGAGGCTGCCCACAGGGACGGGCGGGGAAAGCGCCAGGTAACAGAGCGTGCCGTGCTGCTGCTGCATTTGGAACCTATTAATGCAAGAAAGCTTAAAATAAATATTTATAAACATATGCATACACAAAAAGTACCTTAATTTCCTGCTTTGTCCAACAAAGGCCCGCATCTGCGGTGAAATTCACTCATGATGGCACCTTGCAGAAACTTCGGCAAGCTCTTCAATAAGCTTTCCTGTGTAAAGAGGAAGGAGGTAAATAAGTGAGTGAATGGCATGGAGAGGCGAACATGCAAGTCCTCGGAGCGATTTTGGAAGCAGGATAGCGTCTCAGCCCTCCCAGAGGGGATAGAAAAAGGCCCCCTACTTCAGCTCCCTGTTCCAAAAACACACTAAAGCACACGGTTCCCAGATTAAAGAATGGCGAGCTGAAACCCCAATGGAAAGAATGGAGAAGATTAATTCTCCTTTCTCCACCGGACAGCATTCCTAGAGGGTCACCTACAACAGAACTGGGATCTAACTGCTCTGAGATCATACTGTGATCAGGACTACCAAAACTCCAGGCTGCTGCAGAGTTGCGCTTCTTAATGCAAGGATGTATTTTCCAGATATGCCTTTTTCACTGTCTCGTTTTTGCATGAGGCAGAGCAGTGTGTATGTACAGAGCAAAACTTGCTGTGTCACCACCAGCAGCCTGATCAGGTTAACATTCAGCTAACCAAGTCGTTGCCACTGGTGAGTCCCAGGATGGAAGGGCTGCCTGGGCTTCAGAGTGATGCCACAGTTTAGGCTTCTGTTTATATACTGGTTCTTGCAGAGTATCACAACACTTGCTGGAGTTAGATGCAGCATAGATGTGCAACAGGTTGTAAAGTTGGGCATGAAAAGGATGAAATGCCAGAAGGGATGAAGTAGAGCAAAGGAGAAGGTAAGAAAGCTGTGTGGTTTTGCACCACCATGATAGAAAGTAGCTGAGAACAGTTACAGAGAAATATTACTGTGCTCTTCATGTAATTGAATAAATGGGAAAGTATTTCAGATAGAAAAAGCTAGGAGGACAAATCAGACAAAGTCAACTTTAATTCTTCATTTACTTAGAAAGTTAAGACCATGGAGGTGTGACAAAACATGATAAATACAGTACAACCAGACATGGTTCTGGTCATGTGAAGCAAACTTGTGTGAAATTGTGCAGACTAAACATGGAAAGAAAAAATTAAAATCTGGTTTGGTGTTGTGAAAGTTCGGGTTGGCTCTCTGCCAACAGCCAAACCTCACAAGAAAGATTCCCCCCTCCCTCTCCCGAAACGGCAAAAAGCAGCAAGAGAAAATTGAAGGAATATATATATATTTACATATATAAAATTTATATACTAGGCACAACAAGACAGGGACCCCCAAACCACCCCAATAAGGGACAAAGGGAAGGGAAAAGGGGAGANTTTGAAGTGAGTAACAGATAAGTCAAAACAAACCATGAAACTGAAATCTCACATTTTATTCTTTACAACGGGGCTTTACACCCTAGTAATGTGAAGAGTCTGCTGAATGATGTGATCTTGCAGGTCTCACCTCAATAGAAATACTCTCAGGAAATCTCAAGCTCTGGCCAAACCCTTCTAACTCCTACGCTTTCAAGTCTGAGTTTAGGTCTCAGTTTGTCTTTGTTTGCACTGCAAGAGAGTTGCTCTTAGTTTAGTTCTGAGATCACAGTCTCAGGAGGGATTTAGGAAGTCTATAAACCAAGGAACAACAGGAAATTAATCAGCAAATGATTAAAGTCCTGAATAGGCATGTCTCCTGAGAAGCAGTCCAGGCAAAGATAACTTTTCGCAGTATTTGCAGAAATAATGATAAACAGATTTCAAGATGAGGAAGCAGGGACATGAAAAAGCTCAAGATTTACCCTCCTCACAAAATAAATGTCTGCATTAAAAAGGCAGAGTGGAGTTCAAAAAACTAAGAAGAACTTACCCAGAAGCAGCTTATCAAGTTTTGAAGCATTCACTACTGAAGAGGTTTGAGGCTGGTGGCATCTGTGAGAGTCAAAACAGGCAAATAGAGAATCCTCGGTGTGCAGATTGATAGCAATGCAGGTCTGACTTATAGCTGTGGATCAGAGTGAAATTTCTGGTTTGTTAGTCACAGTGACAGCAATCATGGAGCCTTAAACTGGACTATTTCATTTAAATACTTAGGCATACCAAACTACAATGCTCTCAGTCTGAGAGAAATCAATTCATTTTCCAGATGACGTAGAGGTTTATGCAATTTTTTGAAAATTTACAATTATTTCCAGTGTTGCGTGAGACTTCTGTGTTCCATCCCAGTTTTTTATTTTTGGATATGCTTTAGTCTGTGCTGTATCATACAGAAATGCCACTAAGGATTTAAACAACCTTAACTGAATTCCCTGGATTTTAGCTGTTTGTTCTGAGGATGTTTGCAACACCCTGGCAATACGTGTGTTTGCTCTTGCTCTGACTTACTGATAAATCCTCTCAACCTTCACCTAATTTCTGTCTTTGGGAACAAGCAGACAGCTTAATATTTTTGAAAGGAGGTTGTATCTCTAGTGGTAGCACCCACAGTGGCTCCTGAGAGTAGGGGAATCATTGAGGAGGTAGCCTGCAGACCCAGCCAGGTCACTCTGGGCAATGAAAAGACCTGGGAAGAAAAGTGCAGCCCAGACCTGCTGGTAGCTTGAAACTGTTTTACTTCTAGAGTTACAAGACCACAATGGTTACTCCAAGCTTGCAATGCTGTGAGCAGGATCCAGAGAGGCTGGGCCCTCCTTTGCACCTGGTCCTTGTGCTTGGGGCTGCCTGTCAGCAAGGTTCCTCTGACAACCTGGCGCCAGCCAGCAGGAAACCTTAGGCAGAAGGATTTGGGTGGGATTTAGATTGCCCAAACACATTGCAGCATGCCAATGCTATCATGAAGAAACAGCCCTGGCTTAATTTGCAACGGTGATGAAATTCAGTGGCAAGTAAAAATGCTACTGTCATGGTTAGACATGGGCTACAATGCTGCTGAGAAGAAAAAGTAGAGTTGAATTCTATTAGCAAAAATTTTAATTGAATTTTTTGAAAAAGGAAAACATGGAGGGGAAAAAATCCTTGAATTCCTACAATTTGATCCACTCCCACCAATGTGAGGCTTCAGTGGGCATGGTCAAGATGCAGGCAAAACAATTTTCCTTCAGAAGCAAATGAGATTTTAATTTCAACTTAACTACACCAGTATTGACAAGAAGGGTTAAAATGCCCTAAAATACATTTGGTAAAGCCAATCTACTTCATGTCTGGCACCAGGAGTGTTTAAAACAAGACATGAAAAGCCCTTCTAGGCAGCACAGGAGAGCTGTTCATAATGTTGTACTGGGAAGAGAAACTTAAGGGGGAGAAAAACAAAACTCTCTGCTCAGACCTGGCATGTGAGAAGATACAAGCAAGAAGAGAACTGGGCTTTGTTTCTAGAACCCAACAGAGAGAGATAAGCTGGGGAGACACAAAAAAATTATAAGCATTCCTGTCCACTAGAAAGGATTTCAAATTACAGGGAGACAGGAAACCTCCTCCTCCTCTCGTTTCTCCTTTTGCCCTGTTAATTTGTTATCTAGCCCTTTAAAATTGTGCGAACAAGGTAAATTCCTGAGCTGTTTTCTCACAGCACTCCCCATTCTGCATGAATCTCTGTACTTTTTTCCTAACTGGAACAGGTCAGAAGCAAAGCCCTCTACTCTGATGTCCCGATCCCCAGAGCAGCTTAAGTGACTATAAAACCAACACCTTTCATCCACAAGGACAGCTCTCAGATCGGCATGAGAGGCAGCAGCCTGGGCAGGATGAGGCTGAGGCATTACCCTGGGAAAGGCAGGACCATCAAGACATCGTGTCCTGTCCATGTCTTTCCTGTGAGCAGCTTCTAACTTGGTGGCAGACCATGGGGAGGAGGAAGAAATCTTTGATGCTTAAATTCATCACTATGGTGAAGCTGAGGGAGTGAGTCTTGTGTCCTTCAGCAGCCATGAACAGCATCCCACCTTCTTCCCGTGATCAGTTTTGAAAACCAGACATTTGGATCCTCAGGGGCAAATTTCCAGTACCTTTGACACTGGGGAAATGTTGGAGCTAGCAGTGTTTGGATCTTTAGGCTATCTAGACTTTAACTCCTGTGGCTCTTATGTCAATTAAGCCTTGATGGTTTGGGGCTCATAATCAAGCATTGAGGAATAACTGAATAGTCTTCTAAGGCTGGTGAGTTATTTTTCCTCCATGCATTACTCATTTGTACTGTCAACCATAACCATAGCCTGCCATGGAGCAAGACCTCTTAGAGGCCACACTTCAGCACAAAGATGACTCACAAGTTAATACTGGTCAGATAAACTAGGTCCTCAGTGCAGAGCCAGTTCTGTGTCCTGAAGAGCCCTATCTGTTGTAGTTTCATGGACTTGGTGCTTCTTTTGGTCTCTGCACGCATTTCATATCTGTTGGGGCACAATAGCAAAAGCATGCAAGAAAGGATGTCTTGGGCAGTGCAGGCATGATCTGTGGGGGTCTGCAGTAAAGGTTTATCTTCCAACAAAACTTCACACTACAAACATACAGGTCATCCGTGGCAGAGAATTTAGAGCTGGTAGGAGCTAAGCTCATTATGTCAGTCTGGGTCAAGCATTGCTAATATTAAAGGCTAAGATCTACAACAGAAAAATTACATAAGTTTCCAAAGATGCCAAATAACCTAAGAAAGTACTTCATCTCTTATTACATTCATTTATTGTATTACAGAGTAGCAAAGCACCATATTGACCTCACACATTACCACAGGGCAGTAATTTATAGCATTGTAATTTATAAACTACTTGATATATATTCCTGGGCCCTTTTTCTATCTGTATGGCCTAAACCCCACCATCCATTGGTAGCTTGTTTTCCACCGGTACTTGTGTCAAGAATGTGGAGCTGAAGAGTTGCACAAGAGACACAAGGGCTGTAGCTACTGGGGCAGTCCCACCCTTGCACACTCAGGATAGCAGCTCTGCTGGAAGTGTTTGTACAAACATTCCAGTTAACATTTCCCACTGACAAACTAAGTTTGTGTTATGCTTTATTTTACCTGAGCTGATTCATCAGTATTCAGACATACAGTCAGTAAGGCCCATCTTCACCAAACTTTATAATAGTATAATAAGTACCTTTCAAGTTGTTATATGGCATTTTTAGTTGGGGGATGTTGCTAGCACTCTTCTGCACAAGACTGCAATGTTGTCTGGCCACTAAAGCAGATTTGCCAAGCCCCAAAATACAATATTAACAAACCACCTTCTACAAAAAGCAGTGGCCACTCCGAAGCACTGGAAGCTCAGCAGCTGTCTGCATGAATGTCACAACTGAGACATAGAGGAGCTACTCCAGTAGTGACCAAACCCTACTGACTGTCAGTTGTTTTCACATTTAATTTTCCACAGTAATTTTCTTGCAGTTGGATTCCAGATGCTGTAAGACTCTTCTAACCATCCCCTCCCTTACCAGGAAAAAAAAACCCCACTGCCTCTTATAAGCAAATCAAATCCTACACAACACTTAAGTCTGCAGACTATCTGGTTTGAGAATTGGCTTTTCCATGAATTAGGATGTTCCTGACTGGCAGGTTTTGCTATAAAAACAAAGTTGGTGTTTTGTTTTGTTTTTTCTTACAGTTATATACCTCCACGTCTGTTTTACCTGCAATGATTATGACAAAAGCAACTAATCAATTTATAGTAATAAAGGACAGTAATAAATCTCCCATACAGGAGCATATGGGCACATTTTTTATGGCACACATTAGAAACTACAGGAAGCAAGGATATCTGTGGCAAGTTGAAATGCAAGTTTTTCCTGTTCCCTGGTTACAAGTGAAGAACATGATGGCGCGCCCACTGTTCACTGTTGCCCTTATTAACTTTTTTAATATGAACACCCATGCTAGAAGGATGAGAGAATTTCATTCGGTTCATGGGAGTGATGAGAACCACAAGCTACAGATTCAGACATTTCTATAAATATACTTGAAGCATTTCTGATCCTGAAATGGTCCTCAGGTCCTCTGATGTAGACAAAACTTTGTACCAGGCTGCAGGGTCTGACCCCTGTTTTCAGTGTCTGCACCATATTGAAAGGAAAGTCAGGGCACAACTAGCAGGAAAAGGAGGTTAACACAAACCCAGATGGTTTATAGGAAATAAAACTTGGCAACTAGGGGTTTTGTTTCTTTTCCCTTTTTGTGGTTTTTGTGTTCTTTTGGGTTTTGGGGGGATTTCTTGGTTTGGGTTGGGTTTTTGGGTTGGGTTGTTTGTTTTTTGAGGGGGAGGGGTTTTTTAGGGAATTTGTATTTATGCAGTTGACTAATCCAGTGCAGTCTTTCTTCCTATTTTCTTGCCCCCAGCAGCACTTTTTAAACCACAAGCTGAGTTCAACCAACATTTTATCAGCAATATCATGAGGTTTTTGAAAACAGCCTTTCTTCAATATTTTGACAGCCTGATTAACAGACCCTTGGGTTATGGGCCAAATGCAAAGGAGTGGACCTGACTGTAGTTAGGTGAATATTTCTGCTCTCCACAGGGAAACAGAGCACAGTGCTAATAGCACCAAGGTTGTGGGCTTGATCCTTTTATGGGCCATTCACTGAAGAGTTGGACTCAGTGATCCCTATGGGTTCCTTCCAACTCAGAATATTCTGTGATTCTGTGACATTGTCTCTTGTGGAGGTCACATCGGATCCTAGGATCATTAAGGTTGGAAGTGACCTCTAAGATCATTGAGTCCAACCATTCACACAGCACTGCCATATTCACCACTAAACCGTGTCCCTCACGTGCCACAACCACAGACCAAGAGGGCAGGAAGTTCAAGAAAGGTTATGGGGTTTTATTCTGCTTTCTTCCTACTGCCACTGGGGGCTGATCGCCTTGCAGGCAGCTGTACACCATAGGCTGTGCTTCCTACTGGCACCCTGTCTAAGCAGGTCCTGGTGATCCAGCTTTAAACATCTATAGGCCTTTACATCTAAAACCCTGCAGCATCTCCTTGTGTTGCTGTGCTGCAGCACCAAGTGGATCAAGCCCTGAACAGCCCGTCCCACCCCAGAGCTGCCTGGCTTGGGCAGGAGGTTGGAAAAGAGACCCCTGCAAGGGCCCTTGCAGCCCCAGCAGCACTGTGAGCCTGCAGCCACCTTCCAGACCAAGAGATGGGTCCAGGAAAACAGAATTAGAAGGAGGATAACACAGAGTCAAACAGGCCTAGCCTCATGGGACACATAGCTTGCCAGACTAACTTGATTTTTAGATTGGGTTTCTTTTTAGCAGGTAGGGTGTGTGCAGCCACATTGTCATGTGCCTGCCTCTCCTCCCCTCATATCTTCTCTTTCTTCGCAGCCGTTTTTGAATACAAGCTAACCTTCCTCTAAAGTCAACAGAAAGAAAAGAGCACATCTAGCATTCTGACCATCTAATTTATTTCAGATTGGCTCAGAGACATAACTGCTACCAAAGTTTTCCAATGCATTTCCACCTCCTGGAAGCTCTTCCTCAGCATTACTAAAGACTCACATTACATGTTCCCTTTTTCAGTGCAATGATCATGGTCTACAACCTCACTTTTCTTCCTGCTGCTTGTCCCTTTCCTTTTCATTGATGATCATCTTGGCAAGGAAACTCAGTCATCTTTCAAAATATCTGCTTTCCTTAGCACAGTCAACCAAGAGATGCAAAAAGCTCTGCATTATACATGTAAGTTTGTTCCTTTCCAAACCTGCTTTCTCCCACTGGCTCCTGTGATCTGCAGGGACTATACCTACAGCTTGGGACACAAAGCTTTTCTCATCTCTGGTGTCGAGGAGCAAAACAAGGCTATGTTCCAGACCTTCATCAAGGTGAGATCCAACCATGCACATGAATCTCTGTGCTTCTCATTTCTGTACAAGGAGCTTGAGCAAGTGCCCTAATTGGACAACCAAGAGAGAACAGCCTCAGGACAGAGCCAGCAAAGACATTTAAAGTTTTTTACCACTGACAGGGCATATGATAAATTAAAGTCACTCACAATGGCTCACAGTGGCACTGTAAGGCAACTGTAGGGAAGCGAGTCAACAAGATACCACCGTGCTGGAGACAAAAGGTAGCAGCTGGAGAGCAAGCAGACAGCCAAAAGTAAAATATGGTTCTGCTGACTCTGCATTTGCATTTTACCCACCAAGTGGACTTCTGGGAAAGGAAAGCACTGGTGCCACATTTCTACTATTGCAGCATGAAAGCAGATTGTGAGATCATTAGTTAAAGCTATGAAATCACTTCTGGGCTTGATGAAGACAATGGCCCTAAAAGGATAAATTTTTTTCTGAGAACATATCCATAAGACATTTCACAAAATATGTGAAATTCACTCACTCTTCACCCAATAGCCCTAAGCATCCTCATTTTTAAAATCAGTGTAAGCAAAAAATCCCCAAATGATTTCAGGCTTGTGGCTGTTAGCATGAGGCTGAGAAATGCCAGCTCTTTTGCTCTTACAGTCTCAACTCCCCTTGCTTTCACAGAGTTTAGGAGTAATTTTAGAGGAAATTTAGGATACAGCTGAGAAAGCACTCTTATGCAGAGATCTATGTTCCTTTTCATTGCCTTACTTACCAGAGCGTGACTACCTAGAGCACCAAGACCAGTGATATGCTGCTGTCAAAATGCCTGTGTACAGCAGGAGAATGGCTACTTGCATCTTACCTTTGCTCAGATGTTACTTATGGGCTCTGTATACCACCCAGACTCACTCTGATAGCAAGCATCAGTGGTCAGGATGTGGTTCTTCCCTCAGTTCCTCCTGTGTGGGCTTTCTACCAGTGTTTTCAAAAAAGAGTCAACCAACAGTGATTCAGACAGACAGATAAGCACGGCTACTGCCTTAATGTCACACGTTAGTGGAGTCGCCCCAACAGCAGAAGTCCCCAGCTCGTGCAAGGCCTTGCCATGGTGATGGCTAAGCAGAACTATTTGCATGATCTCCAGTTATTATTTAATCCAACACCTAGGGCAAAACGTCAGGCTATTGTCTTGCAAAAGCATAGAGTTATGTCAAGAGCCATAAAATTTCTTATACAAGCGTTCTGAATTCAGGCTCAGAAAAACACAAATAAAAACATGATTCATATCCTGACAGAGCAGCCAAGGCTCAGCCACCACTTTGAGCAGTGCGTGAACAGGCATGTTCCTGCGTGTTCCTGTCCCTCTCATCTTGACTAGGCAGGTCTTGTCCAAAACAAAAGTCAACAGTTTTCCTTGCTACATAAGAAACAAGGGCTGGAGAGCCTCACTTTGAAACACGTGGAGACTGACAGGAGCACAAACAAAACATGGATTTGTGTATTTTCCCACAGTCCCTCAGTAAGCCTAGAAGTCTCTAGGGAGTTTCTGAAATACACACAAGTCGTATGTGCAGGTACCCTCAGGGGAATGAAGAGGAATGCAGATATCTCCTAGAGAGAAAACTCTCAAGTATTTAGTCCTTGTGTGGGCAGAGAGCAAAGGAAAGCTCCTTATACTGCGACAGCCATAGTTTACATAGCCATCTCCCACTGTCATCGCTCCTTACACACAGAGTCTTCATTTTCCTGAGTGTATTATGCTCTTTAGCAGCATTTTGATTACTTTATCCTTCAGATCTTGGTCTCACCTAGAGTTTCATCTAAACCAAACCTGCCTTGCACCTGGAAGTCGTTCCTACCAGAGAAGGCTCAGAGCCACATGGCAGAGGCTGTGGTAGAGAACAAGCTCTGGAATATAAGTCATCCCATCACAAACTAAAATCAGACTACAGCCTAGAAATGTCTGTTTCTCTCCACCAGGTTCCTTTAACGCTTGTGTCAGCTGGCTCCCCTGACAAACTGCCTCCAGGAGAGAAGCAGCTCTATTTTAACCTAATTGGTCACAGTTGCTTTAGGGTGTTGCAGAGAAGTTTGCTGACAGAAGCCAACCCTACATGAAGGGATGTGCCTGATGGGTCATATTGGATCAACGTACTACAGGACGATGTGGCAGTACAAAACAGGCTGGAGTCAGGCATGGGCACACCATTCACCATTAGCCAGAGCATCTGACAGAGATGTGGTGCAGTCTTTTTATTTATGGCCTGGCTTTATGTCAGCCACAGAAAGACAGACAGCCAATACCTCATCCATCTCAGAGCCTGCTGGTACAAAAGAAATCACCCAGCTCTTTTGGAGTATTTAAAATATCTGATTGAGGGGTCTTTAGGAAATCAAGACTGTGTGTCATTATGTCCAAGAACTGTGAAATGGTTGAAGAGTCACACTGTTAGATTTACTGTAGCTTTGGAATATGGCTTCATCATGAACTGATTCTGCCTCAGGTCTTGTCTCATATGTACCATCTATTTTCTGGAGTACACGTTCAGCATTTAAAACAAGTTTTAGTAAGAAAGGATGATGCCAGTAGAGGTCAGTGCATCACCATACTCAATCTCTCCTAATCTCATCTGGTAAAAAAAGGTCAACTTATAGATCATGGGTGCCTTGTTTTGTTTTAAGGGGGGAAGTGATTTAAAAGATACTTTAAACAACATATTTTAAGAGGAATCATCCTAGTCACTAGTCCATCCTGACTAATAATAGAAAAGTGAACAGCAAAACTTCCCATTTTTAAAGGAAAAGAAAGAACTTTAGTGAACCTAGCACTTTTTGACGTTAATTCCTCACTCCTCAATGACACAAACATTTAAATCAGATGCTGAAAATAAATGAGAAGCTTATAACATCACCCTTTGTGGTTTTAATTGTAAGAAAAGTCAGTAACATGGCAGGAGATGAACTATGAACTATGGCTCGCCTTAAGACATTGCCTTTGCATCAACAAGCAACTGTACATGGAAATGTGCAGTTGGAATGGATAAAGCCATTTGTTAGAGTAAACAAGAAGTTTGTTTTCAGCCCTATTGAGAAGTCCCTAGTAGATTGCAGAAAATAGCACTCTTTCTCAGTGACCTGTTTCTCATGGAAAATCAAGAGGAAATTCCTAGGATAACCACTCTAAAACTGCCCCTGGCAATTTCAATGCCTGCATGCTGAGCAGAGAGCACCTACACTTGCAGAAGTGTCAAGAAGCTGACTCAAGTTACTCCCACTCACACTTGTGAAAGTAGGTGCAAAGAGAACTCATTGGCATTGGCAGTGAGTGGGAGGAGGATGGAGCAAGAGCTGCAGCAGCCAGAGGAGGAAAGAGTGAGTCTGAAGGGCTTGCTATCAGCTTTCCTGGGCACTAATTTTTGCCTTCTCTCAGCAGTTCCTCCCACCAATTCCAGTTACCAACCCCTACTGCAGTCCCCATGGCACCAAAACCCACCAGGTGTTAGCAGAGTAGAAGGCAGCAGACAGGGCTCTGCTGGGCCCTGCCAGATCTGCTAAAGAGTTCTTAAACATGTTGCCCAGGGAGGTTGTGGATTTCCCAACTCTGGCAGAGCTCAAGTCAAGGTTGGATAAAGCCTTGGGCAACCTGGTCTAGTGGAAGGTGTGTCTGCTTGTGTAAGGGGGAGTTTGGAGTAGGTGGTCTTTAAGGTCCCTTCCAATCCTTGACATTCTTTGATTCTATGATAAGTTGTGGATGTCCCATCTCTTGAACACTCTTGAAGTGTTCAAGATCAGATTGGATGGGACTTTGGACAACCTTGTTTAGTGGGAAGTGTTCCTGCCCATGGCAGGGGGGTTGCAACTAGATGATCTTTAAGGTTGTTTCCTACCCAAATTTTTCTAGGATTCTATGATCAACTGTACTTGGTATCCTTTAGACTCCACTCTTATACCAGCAGTGTAATGAATATCATGAGCTGCAGAGAGGGTTATTGATCATGAAAAAGGAAGCTCTTACTAAATGAAGGGAAACAAATTGAGCAATGTCAGGCTCCAGCATCCCTTAACTGGGATGACTCTGGTGCCAACCAACATAAATCTCCTCTTGAGAACAGAGCTTAGAGAAGTCCTCCAAGCACTGGGAAGGTAGAAGTGACCACTGTCACTACCCATTCTCACTGCCCAAGAGCACAAGCCTATGCCATCACTCAGTGATCTCACAGGTAATGTTTTAACCTTTTGGCCAATGCCTCCTACATTTGAGAGACAAGTCCAGCTCACCAGAACATTAAAGTGGGATTCAGCTCAAGCAGCTCCACAGACACCTATAGTGTAGATGTCTATTGATGCACTACACAGCTAAGACTCCTTTTGCAATCAAAGGGAGTAATTAATTAAAAGGTGCAATTCACCAGCCTCGAGTAGACATCTAAAACCAGTCTGCTGAGTTACAGCCTAGAGCTGCAGGTTTCTCTTATCCACACAGTGAAGAATTTGTTGGTTTCAAAGCAATAGGCTTCCATCAAAGGTTATTGGGATCTGGAAATGTGTCTTCCAGAAAAGAACCCTGGCCCAGGCAGAAGACTGGCAAAGAGAACAAGAGCATGCCCCTGTGGGCAGTTATCCCAGGAGCAGTGCCTGCAGAGTATTAAGAGATTCCAGACTGGAAGACAAACTCCCAGATCCCAGATTATTCCAGGCCAACAAAAGTATAACCTTCCCCAAGCCAAGTTAGCACAGTCAAATCTGTCTATAATACTCTGGATTTTAACTTGACTGACTAATTTATGCTGAAACAACTCGGAAAAACCCCACTGTCCCTGAAAGCATTCATACTGCAATATGATCTCAAGCTGATCTCTGTTTTTCACTCCTTTTCTCCACAGCAATATTCCAGGTCATCTGAAGCTTCCATCTTTTGTTTGTAGCTCCTAAGAGAAATAAAACACCTTGAACCTTTCTGTACTCTTCTGTACATGCATTGAAAAGATAATTTTACATCCTATTTCCAGTGATTGTGTCTGTACTGGCTTTACTGAAGTCCCTTCACATGAGCAAGTCCAAGCTGCTCTAAAGGAGCATAAGCAAGTGCTGGGATAGGATAGGGTAGAAAGAAGACTGAAGGGGGATGCAGGCACAGGCACAAAGCACAGCAGAAGGCAGGACTGGCCAAAGTTAGTCTGCCTTTTCCCTTCCATGGAGAACCTGGCAAGGCATTCAGGAGGCAGCTCACATAAGTTTTATTTTGATGCAGGAGGAGAACCTGACATCAACACCAACTGTTTCTTTGACTTTCAGGTTGTCAATACTGCAACACACGGCGCAAACAAACTCAATCAACCAGTACTTTCAGCAGCACAAACTGCCTGCAATCTTAGACAAATTTAATCTACAGCTATTTCTGCCCTTCACAAGTGGTACCTGGAGTGGATGAATAGGTCCTGGCAGTAAAAAGAGGTAACTGCCCTGTTGATGTGACATGGCTTTGCATAGTTCACAAATGTTGTTGTCCTGCTGTAGGAAGGAATTACATGGGTTTGATAATTTTGTTTTGGCCGCTGCTCACATCCTCATTGCCTTCCAGTATGAACAATTAATTTGTCAGTTGTTCAAAGATTTTCTGAAAGCAGAAATTAAGCTAGTGGCTGAATCATACCCCAGTCTTCCTTTCTCCTTATTTAAAGACAAACACTGGCTTTTTCTTCATCAGCCTTTCAAGACGTTACCTGCTCATCACATGTTCTAAAGTAAAACATTTGTATTCAATATTTCATCATGAAGTTCTTTAATTTCTTCATAAGGACACTCATAATCCCTTGCTGACTTGAAAAACTCTAATCTCTAAATTTTTCCTTTCCTGTTTGAAGTTAACATCTTTACTGATATCACTGGTATGAACTATAATACCTTTCAATTGAAATTGATCATTCTTAAAAAGACTAGGGGGGGAAATAGTTATTAAAAAATTTTGCTGTCTGAGTATCATCTCTGCTGAACAGCCGACTAATTCACCCTTTCCTTCACCTTTCCTCTGCTACAGCTGCACTTCTAAAATGATTTTAAATGATTTATATCTCTTGGCAGATGCATCTTGTTTTGAGCTTTGATTTTTTAAGATTTTGTTCCTATATCTTCATGTTATATTTATCACTCATCCTCAGTAGTCTGACCTAGTTTCTGCTTCCAGTTTGATTATTTCTTGTGTTTAAGGTTCATGCACAGTTTGTGCTTTAATCAAGCTGATGTCTTACTGCATCTCTCTTTCCTTCACAATAGGGTAGTATACACTTGTGGATGGATATTATTTTACTGTGTGTATTTTTTGTAAAGCACTAACCCTTTCACAGCATTTTCCTTCACATGAGATCTTGCTTACCCATTCTGTGAATTTATTGAAATCTACCTTCTATCCTCAGCTGCTATTCCTCCTTCTTCTCCTGAATGTTCATGAATCTTTCTTCTAATGGCCACTCTTCGGTGGACCTTCCAGCCTCAAATTCTCATCCATGCCTCACAATTGTCAATGAATATAAAAGTATCTCTACTTTACTTAGTTACTTTACTTCTTGAATCAGAAACATTTTCCCTGACGCAATACAAAATTTTCCAAGTAATCTGCTGTATATCTTTCCCAGCAGATATTCTTCATTATCCCCAGTAACCTTGTGCTAAATAAAAGGGTTCTTGCAACTTATAACCATCTTTTTTATCCCATAATTCTTTTCTGTTTATGCTACAAATCTTGGAAATAAGATGCAATTTAAAGCTATAACTTGCATTCAGAGACTGCGTTTGGGGAACTTTATGTCTAGTACATGTTTTGTTTGACAGGAACACAAAGGTCATTTTCAGGATAGCTTCAGTCATTGATAGCACCTGAGATCTTGCAAGTAGGGTTGTTTCATGTGCTACTGATGTGGCAACAAAAGTACCCCTCTATTCCTATACTCAGAACCACACATACTTTACAAGTGAAGAGCTCAAAAAGCATAGTTGTTCTATAAGCAGGAATTCAAACGAAGTGCAGATCTATTAGAAATGGGCTATCTTTTATTTGGGATTTGGGGGTTTGGTTGTCTCTAATGGCTAAGCATTTACCTGTTAGATCAGTCTTCCTCAAGTAAGTGAGTCAGCAGTAGAATGAAGCAGGTGTTTTGAAGAAGTCCAAAAAGAGCTCCAATTTACCAAAAGTATGCACTGATTGACATAACAAAATTTAAAAATTCATTTTGGTTGCATTTCCCTCTGGAGGCCTTCAAAAGCACCTAACCTTTCCCCTACATCTAAGAAGGGAATTTATTTATTATAAATATGTGTTTGTTTGTATAGAGAGAACTACTGGGGGAATCACCAGGCACCAAGGATGAAGACACAAATACTGGAGCTATATAAATGGGTCTCCACATACCATCCTTGCTTTGGGAAAACAGAATTAGTGAAAAGGTTTTAAGAGAAAGTGAAAACAACAGACTAGTACCAATGTAGAAAAAAATAATCTTCTATTGCTTTATTTCTTAACATTCTTGTCACTAGAGATACCAGTAGGCCATTGCTAAATACTAATAAATGAAGTCCCTATTAAAGACAATGGTATTTACATATATCTTTATCTGAGGGTTTGCAGAACTTCTAATTTCTTCTCTCATCTCTATGTGGAGAGCACCCTAAATTTTTCCTAAAAAGTTCCTAAAGCTTCATGCTAATGTTATAATACAAGCAAGAAAGGCAACTAATATATTAGTCTGGCTAGTGTCAAACAAAGAAAGAGCTGACAAAAAGAACATGGTGCCTTGAGGCAGTTTGTGGAGTGGAAAACAAATGTTTGGCCTGAAACTTAACCATACAGACATAATGCCAAAAATGAAGCAAATTCTGCCTTTAAAGCCCCTGTGAGTCACTGGAAAGTTTCCCCAGACTTCAGATTACACTGTAATTTATTTTTCAGTGATTCTGTAGAGATCAAATCATTGAACTGACATTAAGAAAATGGAGTTGGTTTCCTGTTCCTTACACAGATTACCTGCAAAGCCCTGAATCTGTCACAATGCAGTAACCAAGAGCAGCCCTGCTGAGAAGGACTTGGGGGTGCTGGTGGATGAGAGGCTGAACATGACCCAGCAATGTGCACTTGCAGCCCAGAAAGCCTGAGGACAAAAACCTGGGACAAAACCAGCGTGGCCAGAAGGATGAGGGAAATTATGCTGCCCCTCTGCTCTGCTCTGGTGAGACCCCAGCTGAAATACTGCACAGGAAAGACATGGATGTGTTAGAGTGATCCCAGAGGAGGGCCGTGAAGAGGATTAAAAGGATGGAGCATTTCTCTATGAGAAAAGGCTGAGAGAACTGGGATTGTTCAGCCTGGAGAAGAGAAGACATTGGGGTGACCTTGCTGCAGCCTTTCAGTACCTGAAGGCAGCCTAGAAGAGAGTTGGGGAGAAACTGTTTAAAAGGGCATGCAGTGATAGCATAAGGGGGAATGGCTTTAAACTGAGTGTTTAGATTAGCTATTAGGGAAAAAATCTTGAGTGTGAAGGTAGTGAAGCACTGGAACAGGTTGCCCAGGGTAAAGTCCTGAATTTAAAAGAAAGAACGCTGTTTTTTCTAAATTGTCACAGACATCCTGTAATGACAGCACCTCTTACTGAAATCAGTGGGAGTTACAGTTATCCAGTACATCCCAGAACAGAGTCCAGATAGCTGATATAAAAAAGTCATACACATAAAGTCTAATAGGGAACAAAAAAGTTATCACATCTTGTATAAATCAAAAACTTTAAATTCCTGCTGTGCTGATTTCTATTCCACCACAGTTTGCTGTGTTTCAAAAACAAAGTTAACCAATGGCTGGCTTCTACCTGGTGGCTCAGGCCAACTTTTGGTGCAGTGAAGTAGAGAATTTCACAATACCAGTCAGTCACCAGCACATTTTTGATACGCTTCACCAGGTGAGCATTTAACTGTGGAATGACTAACTTAGAACACTATTAGTTTAATATCATCTTACCTTCACGGTCCTTTTAGTAACATTTTCTACAGAAACAGGCCAGCCTATAAGAGGAGAGACATTGAACTTTGAACCTCTATTCATATGAAAATAGTCTTGGAAAACGAGAAGCCACTTGCCCCATGAACTGGATGACCTAAGGGTGAATTTGGTCAGCAGATGGGCCTGACTGTCTAAAGTCAGCTACTCTGTGCCTACCCCATGTCTCATGAGCAAACAGGCCATCTTTACACTTTCTCTTTAAAATGAAAAAGATAATGAAGTAGATAATCACAATAAGAAGTATATAAACATTATCATGGAAAAATTATTGTATCTTCTTATCAAGGATTAAGAGTGTATTTACATCTTTGCTACCCAGAGTCCTATGCACAACAGTACAAGTCAGTGAGGCAAACCTTGTATCCCTGTATCTACCAATTCCAGACCTGTGAGAGCACATGGGATGCAGCAGCAATGTCAGCACAGCTCTGATGTTTAACCAGCTTCGTTCATGTCCAGGCTGCATTTATGAATATCTGGAGACCCTTGGTTTAGATTCAGTAGGTTTTCTCAAAAATAGGTCTTTTCAAGAAGGCAAGAAGCAGTGAGGTTCTTCCCAGCTGAAAGCCTACTCCAGACACACATAAGAGCATGCAAGAGAAGTAAGATTTATCCAGCATGGTATAGATTAAATATACATAAAACAGTAAATACTTACAAAAGCTTATAAAAGGCAGGATGTACAGACCACTCCCTTAAAAGGGAAGCCAGCCATCAGTCTCTGCTGTCTTGTTGACTAGCTGGTTTATGTTCTGCTGTGATCCACTCTGGGGAGATACTCCATGAGCAGGTTACCCCTGGCCAGCATCCTTCCCCATCATGCTTCTCACCGTGTAGGGCTGACGGACACCAACTAAGTACTCAGCCACCCAGTAACCCCCTCAGAGTGCATCCTCAGCAAGGACTACAGATACCATATTGTTCCCTAGATGCACAAAAGGAATGAACCCACTCCTCTGCTCCCTTCCTTCATGCTTTTGTCCTTTGCCTTTAGGCAAAAGGCCTTTGCTCACTTTGGTTAACTGAGGCTGAAGAATAGCCCCCACATGGTTTTCATCACCACCATTTTTTTTATTTTTCTTTTTTTCCCAAAAAGCAAAATCACAAAGCAGCAACTTCTGAAGTCTGAAGGGAAGTGAAGTTGTGGACTTTGGGTATCAGAGAGAAATTCATCTTTACCTGCAGCTTGGGAAGCTGTGCTACAAAGAAAGAGTTCCCAAAGCACTCGAACTCTGGAGTCCGAGAGCAGCAGGCACTGTGTCCCCCTTTAGAGACGGAGGAAGGAGTGGCTGGAAAACAAACCAGCAACCCTGGCTTGCATGCCTGGGAAAGCTCTAGAAGAAAATTACAAGGGTATTAAGGATTTCTCAAGTGCAAATTGTTTCAAAATTAGCTACTTTGCTTTTCTGGCAGAGCAAAGAGCCTAGTAGATAGGTAATTTTGCAAATAACTGGGTAATTTTTATTAAACAAGGTATCTGCACCCACTTCCTACTTTTTTTTTTTTTAAATTAAGGGTTAGGACACTTGACTCCAAACATCCTGCCTTCACATTCCTCACCAGATGGGGTAAACAGGAAATCTTGCATAATTGTCAGTGTTCCTTATACCAGTTTGGCATTGGCATGGTGCCAAAGGGCATTTAACACCTTCGCTCTTGAGAACCCCTAGCAGCTTAATTACTATTGGAATTATGACTAGGGAAAAAAACAACAGCCCAGATGTTGAGCAAACATAACAATGAGGTGAACATTTTATCTCTCAATCAAGTTGTCCTTGTTCAGCTCTCTGGACTCACCTCTCTTTCAAGTCGAGGTAGGAGTGAGGCAGAGCAATGGGCCAAGGCCCTTTTATACCAATTATCTAGTCAAGTAGCACAGGAGCAAAATGCTTGCTAATGACCTAAAGTAATCATCTAGAGTAAGTGTCTGTAAAGTATCTAATGTGGGTTTTACAGTAGACTTCAGGTAACTGCACTTTGGAAAATCCTGTTCAATGGCCAAGCATATTCAATACTACTGAGTGAATAAAACTCCCTTCTCAATCCTCTGAATCCCATATTTCTTTCTGGACTGTGGCCCAGTTCAACTGAAGGGGCCAAATATATCATCTAACTTTTCCCTGTCATACCTACCTTTGAAATTCTTAGGACATTTTCCTGGGATGTATGGCTTGACCTGCCCTCTGCCTCATCAGAGCTCAGAACCAGATCACCTGCTTGTCAGCAGGCCAGAAGGCTGTCATAAGAGAGTTGGGCAATATGGGCATTTTTAAAGGCAGAAATCAACCCAGCTCGGTTCTTTCAAAACTACTGTGGGGGACCTTTGGCCAGGAGAGAGGTGCTGGTTTTGGAGAAGGCAGCTAAGTCTGGAGGCAGGCTGCATACAGACCCATGCAAACTGTGTGTGACATTTCGGCATGGTTAACCTAAATTCCTCTGCTCCTCCACTTACAGGTTATTGGGGGAGAGTATCCTCATGAGGCAGCAAGTACTTTCCTCCCTGCTCATAGTGTCTGAGGGCTAACTCATGGGTGAAAAGGTCAAATACCTCAGAGGAAGACACTGAAACACATGCTATTTACTTCTCTATAACACTATGGATTGTCAGCATTAGGGATCTGAAAATGTATTATGTGCTGTGTATCTTTCCAGGCAGTAAAAATATAGTAATTTCAATGCAGAGGCTAGATTTCACTGCCTATCTACAGGCCTCAAGCATTGTCAAATACTGAAAGGATTGCAGTGGTTCTGCAAATACAGGATACTGTTGGGTTGTTATTTGAACAGCCTCTAAAAATACACCTTGATGTGCTTGCAGAAGGAGAGGGGAGGATCTAAAAAGAAAAAGGAGGAAAATACTTGAAACAGGAGAGGAAGAGTGGCAGAAGAAAGGGGAACAAGAGGGTGAAGCCGTGCATGCAATAAAAAGATGCATAAAGCAAAGGAAAGTCCATGTAAAGATGACCCCTGGCAGGATGATTCTACCAAGCATCCGTTTTTGTTATCACAGACCATCCTGGTGGCTCACAGCCTGTTTGTGTGTGGTCAGTCAGTGTTTTCATGGTAATGTCTGAATGCAGAGCAAAAACACCTGGAAGTACTTTTTAAAATATAGTTGTGTAGTTTATTTTCAGCAGCCTAAATGGTGTCCTAAAGACAGGACAAAGGCTAACGAGGATGTAAAAATGAAACCTGGATCCTACAAATAGATTTGATCATCAAAAATAAAAACACCTCAGGGGGAGTCCCACAGCAAAAGAACAGTCCAGTTCAAGTCACCACTCTTAAAATGTTTATTAAAATCTGCCATGTCTTTGCTGGTACATCACTGTAACATGAGGAGTCAGATTCTGCTTTGGAAACTGCACAGACTTGAAAATCCAGAGCTAGTCATCAGAAAGTTCAACAAAACTACACTTGAGCATTAAGAGGTTTATGGTAAGTCACAAAAGCTATCAAGGTGTAACACAGATTAACTTTACCTTTCCAACCTATTGCATCAAGCCACGGGCCCACAGAAGAAGAAATATCTTCAATTCCAAACAAGCACACTCCCAGATGTGGGCTTAGAAATCCTCACACAGATAAATTCTGTAGCTCATTTGACTTCTCCTGGTCAGAGTTACTACAAGAGGCAAGCATTTCTTCTTTGCTCTTTAGTGTCAGTGTTCAAGCAGCATAGTAATTCTGTGGGATCCCTTTCACACCCAGGCCTGTTATCTGTTTAAATTTTTTTTTTTTTAAATAAAAGAAAGGAAACAAGTAAATCTCTGAGCATAATGAAAACATTCAAAGGGTTGTAGAACAAATATCATTGCAATTGACTCCTATGTGCAGGGTACCCTGCTTCAAGAGGAGCCCAGGAGGAGTCATTACATGGAGTTCTTTCGAACTCTTTAACATTAAGATCACTAAGATTATCAAGCAATAATTTTGCTAATTTAAATGTTATCTGTGGCCCTTACATGTGGTCCTTATCTCCAAAACAAGTTATAGTGATTTTTAACTTTCTTGTGCCCATTCAAGACAAATGTGAGTTTGGAAAACACCAATTCCCTTATAGAACTGGAGAACTGAGGAAGAGAAACAAAACCCACAATGCTCATTAAATCCTCCTGAGGGCTTCAAAACTCTGCTGCTTGAGAGTTCTATCAGTTCTCAGCCCTGAGAAATCTGCTCTAAGCACTGCTTTCAACTAGAATGTCCCAGATCCCTGGCCAGATCTCCATCCCGCCTGTAACACGTCTTCATCCTACTGCCAAAATGATAAAACACTTTGGTTTGGGCTGATGGCAATTACGGAGTAAGAACTGCATTTTATTCTCCTGATGTACTTTTTGCTAATGGAATAAAAAAATGAAAAAATGAAAAGAGGAACAAATTCCACATTCAAGACCCAGACAAAAGTGGTCCTTAAAATGTAGCAACCACTATTAAGAAGGCTTTCAGGGTCTCTCCCATATCTGCAGGGCTTCATTTCCATTTCTCAAAATGGAACAATGCAGACTTTAAAAATGCCCAGAGTTTTGGGACTGACATGAAAAATTTTGCTCTGGTGGATTTAAACATTTAATTTTTAAAGGAGAAATATGTGCTGTAAACATTTAGATTTTCTGGCACAGTTGAAAACTAAGAAGTAAGAGAATGAAATTTCTAGAAGTGATGAAAATACAGTAAGAGATAAGAGCAAAACCCAGTCCCTTATAGTGTATTACAGAATATGCAACACAGGACAGCTCCAGATCCACTGGCTGCCTTCAGATCCTGACCAACCAACTTTGAGTAACCTGCCTATTAACACTGTTACTAATAATTTCTCCAAATCCTCCTTCCAAATGCATGACCAGCCGTGCAAGAGCATCTGTGCCTGGCCAAGGCCAAGCAGTGCATCTGAAGCAGCTCATCAGGTGAGCTGGATGAGCAAGGGCAGCTGAGGCACCTCACTCTCAGAACATGAGGCTTGGCAGGTCTGATGTACAGAAAGAAAGAAAGTCTGCTCACCTTGAAAATCTCTCCTGCATGAGGTTCCTTAGCTAAGGTGGCCTCATCCAGCCCATCGTATGCAGAGGTCACATACATTTCTGAGTAGTCTTTTCCACCAAAGCAGCAAGAGGTGATCCTCGGAGTAGGCAGCCTCACAGTTTGGATTCTTTTTCCTGGGAAAAAATGTGTAGTTGTTTTCTAATGTCCATTTTCTAGGAAGCATGTAATTATGAATGCACTATTAGTACACATGGCACAGATGTGGCATTTACTCAGAAGGCATTTCCCCTTCAGACAGAGACCATATCCTAAAGGGCAGTTTGGGGGAAAATCAAATTCTTTCATCTGCTTCATCTCTAATTACTTTTTGAGGCTCTTCCCCATATCTGCAAGGCCTCATCTCCATTTCTCAAAATAGAGCAGTACAGTATGTGAGGCAAGGAAGGGCAGGGACACCTGGTCTGGAACAGCCATTATTCCTTAACAGCATTTCTTAGTTAAACATTTCAACTCTACGGAATTTTTTTTTAGTTGCAACAGATATGCAGTACACTTTTTTTTTTTAGTGGTATTATTAAGAGCAGTGTGTGCTGCATCAGCAAACAATGGGAGCAGGAGTACCTGACACTGGGAGGCAGCAGAGGGATCTGCACGCTTGACATGACTGGGGCCTGAACCAGCAATGTTTCCTGGCAACCCATGGGGCAGGAATGGGCAATAAATTACACCTTCTTATCTCTCCTTCAAACAATCCTTCCTGGCTGCCATTCCTCTCATGTTCGTGTGCACATGCTGGTGGAGGACTTACCTGTCTCTGGGTCAATACGAATGACTCTGCCACCATCAATACAGGCCACCCACAGCTTCCCTTCTGTGTCTATGCACATCCCATCAGGCATTTGCTCCTCCTTCTCTAGATGGTACAAAAGTTTGGGGCAGGCTGCAAGAAGAGTTACAAAGCTGCTGTTACACGGGCTGCTACTGGTTCCACATCGGATCCCAGTCCAACACCTTCCATTCTCTTCAAACAGTTAATTTTCCATAAGAAAGACATGCTGCAAAATGTACAGCACATATGCATTTTGCAGGTGTGTTAAAAGCCTGACTTAGCCAGAAACAAGCCCCCAGCAAAGTCATTGCAGTTTGGGAGTGTACTGAATTAGGGCTCCTATTATTTTACCTGCTCTGACCCAGCACCTTCTGGCCATCATCCCCCAAAAACAGACAGCCACAACCATAAAGCTAAGGCTAGGAAGCTCAAATGCGTTACATTTTTGTATTTGCAGGGGGGGAAGTGGCGTTAAATCTTCTCTGGAAATCTTATATCTTAAAATCTGTAGAAATAGATGTTATCAACAAAATGAAATCTGAGTGATTGTCGTTATTTTGCGCAATTTTCACCCGTGATTACACAAAGTCCACACTCAACAGAGTACAAAGGCAGTTCAGCCTTTTAAATTCCCATGGAGTATATCAGGCTGATACTTCACAGAACTTTGAAATGAGGTTGTATACATTTTTCTTGCACTTAAACTTTCCTTTTTGCAGATATAATAAAAAAATGTTTATCCATAAAGTGAATTCAAGTGAAATTTGCCAACATCTGAAGGCAATTTTCATTTCAGAATTGGGAAACCTCAGTCACAATGATAACTTGATCCTCCAAATACCTTTCTGTGATATACATGCACACACACTCTCCATTTGCATTTATGGAGCTAGTGCAATCAAAGCATTCCAGTAGATGGCACTCAAGAATAAATAGCATCCTGCAAACTCATTCTACAATATAAATGGCTTGTTCCCTACAACTCCTTGAGCAGGTCTAAATACGAGCCAGCTCTCCAGATGAAAGTAAGCTGAAGGACTGTCAAAAGTTAAGTCACCAAATACACAATACGCCTGATAAGTAAGTAAATTTGAGAAATATCAAGGTCAACCTGCTGAGAAGTAGTCACCAGAAGGTATGAGATCTGTCAAATAAATCAGTGCATCTCAGAGGCCCAGGTCTCGCTACAGAAAGAGCAATAGAGCTATTTGTCACCAAATTTAAAAAGCACGTGTACCGATCTTTCCCGTGTGCACATCATAGCTGAAGGCATGGACAGCGTATGTCAGGCTGTCAATGTGAAAGAAGGTCCTGTGGTCCAGGGACCAATCCAGACCATTGGAGATGTCCACCTGGTCCAACTGTTTTATTACTGAATGGTCAGGGAAAAGGGTATAGAGAGCGCCTTGCCGCCTCGCTCGGACCCCTGGTGCTGTCTCTTCAGCCATCGTACCTGAAATGGAAATGGGAATGCCAGTTAGAAAGTAGAAACTTGTTCCCTGTGTCTGATCGAAACCCTCCTCTAAGTGTTACCAAAAGGTCCTAGGGAGAATCACAGAATTGTGATTTTTTTTTTTTCTATTCTTATTTTTCTTCCTAAAAAGAAAAGATTTGCTGTGAGAGTGGCGAGACACTGCAACAGGTTGACCAGAGAAGTTGTGGATGCCACATGCCTGGAAGTGTTCAAGGCTGGGTTGAATGAGCAACCTGATCTAGTGGAAGCTGTCCCTGCCCATGGCAGGGAGGTTGGAACTAGGTAGTCTTTATGGAACTAGATGGTCTTGAAGATCCCTTTCAACCCAAAGCATTATATGATTCTACAGTTCTACAGTTTGATGATGAAGGGTCTAACCAGGCCCCATCAGACTGATGAGAAGGAGGAAAAGGAACACATTGGGAGCAGCTGCCTCCCATGTTCCTGATCCTGGCCAATGAAAGGATGAGTTTCTGAATTACCATGGGATTTAAGTCATAGACACCAAAGACCCAAAGGAGCACCACGACACACCACAGGTTCCAGTTTTGCTCTCAACAAAAGCCAAGATGCAGGCAAGCATCATGTGCTCTTTTTGTTGTTGCTCTTTGTAGGCTACTTCCATCATTTAAATGGGCTGTGACCATAAAATACAAGTGGCACACCATGTGTCTGAAAGCATTGTGGGAACACTCCTTGAACACTGCCAGGCTTGGGGCCATGACCTCTTCCCTAGGGAGCCTGTTCCAGTGCCTGACCATCCTCTGGGTGAAGAACCTTTTTCTAATGCCAAATTTGAACCTCCCCTGACAAAACTTCAGGCCATTCCCTTGGGTTCTGTCACTGTCCACCCCAGAGAAGAGATCAGTGCCTGCCTCTTCCCTTCCTGAGAAAGTGGTAGACTGAGGTGAGGTCTCCCCTCAGCCTCCTCTTCTTCAGGTTGAAACTGCATCCTTCTCTACACGTCCAGAAAAATTCCCATCTACATAAGCCTTTCACTGGCTTTTCACCTTCCATGGAGTTTGACAAACACCATCCACCAAAGAGGAGAGCCTTCCTATTGGATGGCCCTTGTCAATAGCCTCTGTCTTCATTTAGGTCAAAGGATGTGGGGTCCCTTTTTCTCCTTCATCAGGCAGTAACCGAGCAGAGCATGCACAAGATGGCTCATGCTTGTGACAGTGGGTTTTGTGGGGAACCCAGCTGAGGAATCAATAACATGGAATAAAATGCATTATATAGAATACACTGTAATAAGTTTCGCTTCAAGGGAACTTTCCGCCAGGAACTTACCAGCAAAAAACCTCCCCTTTGGATCCACTTTCCCATCATTGAACCTATTGTTGGGTTTATCCTGCTCGAGCTCAAGGATGGTGTTGACCGCCTGGGTGTCCCAGTCGAGAAAGGCAAACCTGGTCCCCAGGGCGATGACGTAGCCGCCGCCCTGCCGCAGCGCCACCGAGCCCACACGGGCGTCTGTGGGTGAGAGGGAGTGCAAGATGACAGGGAGCTCTGAGGCCATCAGTCAGCACCGAGGGCATCTGGGCTTGGCTGGGACATCCCTGACCCAGGAAAGCCTGAGCTGGTGTTAAGATCCTTCTCCCCTGGGATCCTTAGCACATCTCACTGGCTCTGTGTTCCGCCTTCTGGGCAGACACAGTCATTGGGACTGTACCTTTTCCTCTGCAGGTCCCAAGTGAAATATGCATTTCCATTTAGGCTTATCAAGGACAACATGCACATTGTCCTCCACACTTGAGCACAGTCCCCTCTGCTCAGCTGACTTGGGCCACACCATGCTCAGCAACATTGCTGTAGGAGGGCAGGGCGTGGGGCCCCATGGAAAGTAAGAGAGACCACCATGCTGCAGGACTCCTACCAGGAGGGATGGATGGGGCAGACAGAGAAAACTCACAGTATGAAGTGAGTACAGACTCTTACCCACAGACACGCTCTGCACCTCATTGGTGACTGGGCTCCAGCGGCAAACTTTCTGTGAGTTAATGTCTACATAGACAAGTGCATTCTCCCTTTCTTCCCAGACAGGGCACTCTCCCATCCGGTTCTTCTCCTTCACAACAGATTCGATTTTGATGGACGACATGGTCTGAGGGGAAGAGAGTTAATAATGGATTTAATGAAAACCTTTCATGTGGATTACTTATGCCTACGATGCTTAAAAGCAGAGTTTGCAAATGGCAAAGCATTCCAAATCCCACATGACAGAGTAATTTAGGAGGTTTCTATGATATTTCCATGGCCTCATGGCAGGAACTGAGCTTGAGGCACCAAAGCTTCTCCTTAGCAAAACTTTCCTAAACCAGAGCTGCTGATGAGGCGTCTGCCTCTAGGCAAGAGAGTGCTGGGGCCACATGGCCCTGAGCTGGGACCAAGCTGATGGTTGGGCTTCGGTGATCCCAAGGGCCCCCCAGATCATGGGGAGGGACCAGTGGGCAGCAGCACCAGTGAGTCATAAGTCTTTTTGTGGAGAAACAAGGCTCTGCCCTACTAATGCAGATGTATTGGCTTTCTTCACAGGAAGACATAAACACCCATAATACCAACTGCAGTTTGCCACCAAGGCCAGACCAGGTGCCTGTTCCCATACCAAGTCAGCATGAATATGCAAACACTGAGGAAGGCTCCTGCCTTTGAAATCCTACTGCTTTGTTTTCCCTCCAAGCATTTCATCTTTATCAGCCCCCTCACCACCCCAGTTTTGTCTCCAACCCCTGCTGCAGACTCTGAATTTTGCCCCATGTCAGGCTGCAAGGTGTAATTACTTCAGTTGCTGCTTTTGGGTCAAAGCCACCAGTGAAGCTCCTATTCCATGCACCTGCTTCTGCCAGGAGTTGTTCATGCCCTGGCTACCCCGTTCCCCCGTCCCCATTGCAACAGAGTGCCCACAGGGACACCAGGTAATCAGCCACAGACCCAGCATGGGGTGCACAATCCATCAGGTTTGTGCCCAGAGCCTACCGATGCCCACCAAAATAGGGATGCTGGGCTTGCCCTGCCCTTGCTGTGGGGTGGGATGTGAGCAATATCCTCCACCATTCAGCTCTTACAAACGAAAGAGCCCACTCCTCTCTGCCTCAGTCACCGTTAAGGGAGGTGCCCCTGCTGCTGCACCCACCGGCCTCAGCACATTCTTTTCCACAGATTGGGGTGATATTTCTTGGGAGGCAGCCAATCCCTGACATAACACTAGTCCTAGGGATTACTGTCTTCAAGCGGGCATTGTTTCCTAGTAGGTGAGCTGGTGATAAGGTTTACAGATAATTAATTAGCACTAAATCACTTCAGAATATGTGGGAAGAGTCAGTCAATCACTATGAGTGGAAACGCCAGTGCCAGGGATACTGGGGTGTGGGATCTTTCCTGCAATGAGTCACACCACCAAGGTAAGGTTCAAACAACTCATCTCTCAAAGATATCCTTCTCCCTTCCCAAAAAACTGGCCACAAGAGTCTGGGCAGCAAGCCGCTCTACACAGGCAAACATCAGTGCAAAGTGTAAATGAGGATACACAGCAAGATGCCAGGTTTTAACCTCCAAAAACCTGTTAAACCATGCTCAAGCTGGAGGAGTGAGTTTCTCTTGGGTTAAAGCTTTGTGTCATGTGGCTGCCATATGTGGGACCCGAGGCTTGGAGACACAGTGCTGACTTTATTTTGTTGTGGTCTGGAAAACACAGAGCTGCTCTCACCCCTGTGGGAAAGCAGCGCTCGGCAGCAGCCGGGCAGCAGTGCTGTTCCCACAGAGCCAGAGAGCCTCCATACCTGCAGCAGCCACTGGGTGTTTGTCTTGGCCATTGTTTCATTGACCCAGCCAAGCCTTGTGAAACCTTTCTTTTCTCACCAGCTCCTGTTTCATTTACATCCCCCTTCTCCAACTCCTGTAACACCAAAACAGGGGCCTGGCAGATAAGCTGTGGTGAAATACTGATTCACAGACCCGTCCCACATGCCATGCATGGAGTATGCAATCACGCTACTGCCAGCTGTTTCACAAGGCACAGGCAGGGGAGAAACCAACCTGCCTGCACCAGCTGCCTGCGCACCCCTCTCAAGCTCCACCAGGGATGCTGCGGATACCTGCCCTGTCCCACAGAGCCTCAGCATGCATCCCAGCTGCACATTAAGCCTCAGTATCTACCCCTTCACCAAAGAAATAGCTCCTGTTTGTCACTCCAGCTGTTTTTTCATACTGCTGAATATTTTGGCTCAAATCACAATCAGCCCTCCTCATTTTTAAGAAGAGGGCAATTAGAATTCTGCTTTGCTGGCTGAGGTTTCACTAGTTTTTACAAGCAGCTGAAAATAGAGGCTTTTAACAGGAAGGGGCATCATACCCTAAGAGGCAGCACTGCCCTCCAAGAATCCCCACAAGCTGGCAGGGATGCAGCCCTGGTCCTACCCCATCCATCTCTCCCCTCTATCCAGTGGTACACCTCCTCCCAGCACTCCATGGAACTTTGTAGCACCAGCAGTGGCATTTTACCAAATACAACATCTCAGAGGGAAAAATGAGGCAATGACCCCAAAAATCCTGGTTCAAAACATCCCAGCATAATCACTTTGCAGGCATCCTGCCACCTGGCATCCTTTTCTGTGGCACCTCGCACCCTGCTTGGCACAGCACTGACTCACCAGGGATGAGTGCAAGGAAAGACAAGAGAGATTCCAAGCAAAAAGCACCAAATCCTGCCATATTCTCCCAAAACAAAATCCCTGCAGAAAAGATCATCACATTCAGCCTGCCTGTATCCTCTCTCCAACATTTATTTAGGGTGATAGCCTCCTGGACTCATGCCTAAACCCCTTATGGGGACTAAGGGGCTACAGGTGTCACTGAAACATTTTCCAAGTTAAGCTGTTTAAACTTACCAGAATTTGGAGACCGTAAGAAAAATTTCCTGTTAGGAATGAAAAACTCATGTAAAGACATCCTGTCTGCTCTACAGTCTACATCCCTTTTCAAATGATCTGGACAAAAACTGGTCATTTCAATATCTCTAAAAAGATAAAGTACAAATGAATGACTGGCCTTAAAATATTTCTTTGCTGTTTCCCTCCCTCTCTCCCCCCACGCAAACACATATCATTTAATTTTTAACGTCAAGCTGAAGCTTTGAATAAGCAGCTAAAACTTTCAATGTAAAAACAACAATCTGCATAAATCAAAGAATTTTAAGAACCCTTTCCCCCGTCAGTCAAACAGCCAAATACTTTTACCAAGCTGGAGGACACCTATGCGAAACTGCAGTTCATCACATCAACGCACCTGCCGAGGAAAATATTGCCAGACCCGGGTTGGTGACTCTTTTCCAGCACTGGTCCAATGAAACCAGCTGCTGTTTCCAGCGACGGTTAAAAATGTGCAACAGTTGATGTTATCTGCATGGAGCAGGTAACCTTTTACATTTTGTATTCAGTCAGCAGTCACATGAATGATGAGGCAGGGACCAAAGCTTTTCTGAATGGGCTGGTTTGCAGTGCCAGCAGCAGGACATGTGATAGGGAAAAATCCTTGCTCAGTATTTTTCTCATGTCAGGAGAGCAGGAGAGGAAAACTGAGGCGTTGCACCATTCAGTTGCCCCAAGGGCTAGCCCAGTCTTCCCAAATTTAGGGTGATAAAAGGGAAGGTTAATGAAAGATGCAGGGGAGGGTTTTGTAGTACTCTGAGTGATAAGGAAAAAAATATTCTTGTGATTAAGGCTTATTAGCACCATTAAGATTTGGCTCTTACCCATCTGTGCCACAACCTTCTTGTGTGTGAAGTCACCTGCTCTCCTCACGGGGCTCCTCACCTCGAACACGCAAAGCCTCATCCCACAACAGCGGAGAGTTCCAAACTGCTGCCCGTAGCACGCACGGGGAAGGACTTTTACCAGGGAGCCTCAGCAATCACCATGGATGCTGCAGAACGGCCAGGTCCTGCTTGGCTTTTAAGACTTTTGCTTTCTTCCTTCTTTGGCATTTGCTTTTTTCTTTCTGTCTGCGGGAAGCAAAGCCGGAAGATGCCAAGTGTGTTCTCCCACCCAGCCCTGCTCAGCAGCGGTAGGTGATGGTGGTGCTGGCAAGGTGGGTAGAAGGACAGGCTTGCCTGGGAGTTCAAGCCAGGCAGTGAGCCAGAGTTTTGGTGACAGGATCACACTCAAAGAGGGCAGAAGCCACTTGGAAGGAATCAGCCCCAATCCATCATGCAGGAGCAATGTATTTCTTTACTCATGAAAGAGTTTAATGAGCTTTTTAATTTGATGTTCAAATGATTCACAAGATGAATGTTTTTCCCTGATAAGCAGATGAGATAGACCCAGTATTATCCTATCAGAGTCACAATCAATCCAGATTCAGAGACTAAAAAATTACAGCCTTAAGACAGAGACAAATTCAAACATTTCTAGGGAAAAAGTTAGTAATATTTCCAAGTCAAACTCCTGCCCAAGTTGCTGAATTACAAGCAAAGTGGTTCTGGGCATCTTGAGGACCCTTCTCAGACCTCCTTGGCCTCCCAGGCAGGGCCATTGGCTCCATCTCATTTCAGCACAAACCCTTGGTTTATGCTCACTCTTAGAAAAATTTTCACATGACTCTCCGCTTCCTTTCTTTTCTACCTAAATGATAACTTTGAAAACATGTTCAAGTGGAACAATATGGATTATTTTTTTTCACAGTATTTTCAGCTGGAAGACATATTCAAAAGGAAAATTCTGGCTTATGATAATTTTCACTGCTTTCCTTTAAAAAGAAAAGCAACTGAGAAATATAAATTATCTTGTTTCCTACAAAATATTTCCTAAAACATATTTTCTAAAGGAATTTTGGTGGAGAAAACCACATTTTCCACATAGGTCTTCTCTTCTGGTGGCTTGACTGACTTCCCCACCACAGGCTGCAGCAAAGTAAACCCAAGTCAGGCAGAGGGACAAGGAATTCACCTCACCACAACTGAAAAAACCAAGCATGCTGCTTTCTGGGTGAGCAGCTTGGATATTGGATTATCAGTGGTGCCAGGAAGGACAGCAGCTGGGAAAATGCTACCAGAACACGTTTCTCTAATTTATGCAGATTGCTGCAAATGCTCTGAGGATGCCCCCACCACACTTTGCACCATCTCTTATTCCTATCCCGATGACTTCTAGGAAACCAACACAAGTATCACATTTCCCACCCTGCTGTTTCAACAGCACCCATATCTGCCTTTCCAGAAGTTGGTCACTTTAGGAGGAGACACATCTCAAAGGCTTTGTGGATGTTGCTGATGAGTGGTGCAATCCTGCATAGCAGGTGCATGCATTTGCTAGCCAGACAGCTATTCTGTTAATTGTTTCCACAACATAAAGAGCCTGGCCCTGCCATGCACTTTGTTTGTTTCTAATATTGCTGGGTTGCAAAGCAGAAGTTTCTAGTGAAGTTGGCCAAAGGCAGCCACGCACCCCTGTATCACTGACAGACACCCCACTGCACTGTCTCCTTCTGGGGTGGCTTCCTCTTTCCTTTCCCACTGCTTTGGTCTCCTCTGATGCAACTTTTACCGCTTCTTTTTATAGTCCCTGGTTTTTATCAAGATAGAGTAGCCGGGAGAGTGCATCAAGGCATTAGCACAACACATAATGTGGTATCTAAATAATTGTATTTGTCTTCTGTTCCCCACAGGCATGTGATCAAATAATAGCTCAGAATTTCCTGTGGCTTTGCAAATATTTAGTAAATCCATTGCTTTCCTTTTTTCCTTGCATTTCTTATTCCCCTTGAGTGTCCATCCCATCTTTCATTGCTTTACAAACTCAACTTTGCTTGCTACCCCATTGTCCCAAACTCTTAAAGGAATTAGACCATCATCCTCCCTCCTGGAGATGACAACAGGCATGGATAGAGTTAATGAAGACACAGATATTAAAACCCCCAGGCAGATACAGGTATAGCTACTCACCCCAGCGATACCCCACTCGACAGTGTTGTTCAAAAATGAAGCCAAGGCTTATCTTTTCGTGGCTTTGCCCTTTTGTAGGAAGGGCCTGGTCCCTCCCCTGTGCTCGAGATGGGAAGAACTGGAGCTCCCCAGGCAGTCAGTGCCGCCTGCTTTTATTTCAGCAGAGCTATTTTGCCAGCAAAGGATTACAAGAGCTTTCTCCAGCTTGGTTGGGAATAACTACGCTTCACCTATGACTATAGATTTTGATCATAAGGGTGAAGAAATCCTTCAGGGCACAGCAGCTGCTCCTCCTGATACAGCCTTTCCTGTCACTGGATTCTTGCTCAACCCTAATTGAAATCAGTGCTGGTCTTTGATCAAAGAGGTGAGCGCCATTAATAAGCAAGGGATTAAACAAAAGTAAGGAAGCCTTCCTAATTGAGGGAACCGGCAAGGGCTCCGCTCCAGTTTGCCAGATCCAGTGCTCCGTCATGGGACTCAAGTCAAAATACGCTGGCAGCACCAGTTTGGGCTCCTCGGGGCTGGGGTGCGGGAAGCTGGTGCAGCCTCTGCACTGGAGGCTGTGTTGAGACGCGCTCCCAGGGCATTTCGGCAACATTCAAAATACAACTCAGTTGGCCCTTCCTGCTCATGTGAAATGTATGAAACCAGTGTAGAAAAACCCAGCTGGTGATTTAACAGAAGGGGGAGGCGGCATTCACTTGTAGAATACCTGCAGCAGCTTATTTTACCTGCCTTTGCTCCCACGCTCACAAGCACAAAGACACGTGTTATTCAGATGTTTACCCACTGCCACCCACCCACTCACACATGGCACGGAGGATGACGGGCTCCAGCAGCCACATCCTCCCTGTGTCTCATGTGTGCCTCTCTTGGCCAGCTGTGATAAACTAATCTTTGACCAAACCTTTCATGCCTATACAAGCTATTGCTCTTACTTTTCTAGTGCAGCAACAGCAACAAAAATAGATTTGCATTTTTTTTGTCTGTTGTGCTGGCAGTGACCCTGCTGCCATTGCAATGGTGTGAAGGTGAGCACAGGTACAAAACCTCAATAGCAACGGCAGAGGGAGCTTATCTGTGTTTATTCTGCTTGTTTCCTGCTGCATCTCCTGCTCTGCATTAGCCACCAACCACAGCAGCCCTTCGGTGTGGTTCCTGAGCTGCAGTTATCACAGGGTTCGTGACTTCAGGGAGAGCAGAGCCCTAAATTTGCCACATTCATCATCTCCCTCAAACTTTCTCCATACTGCACTCTGACTTCTCCTTGTAGCACAAAGTAATTGAAGGATGGTGGACACTCAAAAGAAGAAGCCCCAGCTTCCTGCACTGTCTCATGCTCATCTGCCCTTAAGTAGGGCTGCTTAAATCTCCCTTTTTTCCCAGCTGCTGAGACATACCCTGGCATAGTTTAAACAGGGAAAACAGTCACTTGCACAAAGTTACCTTTGAACCTTTGGTTCAAAGTAGCACTGAGGCCTCAGTACGATCCCGGGGCCAGGCAGCTGAGCCACCACCTGAGGGCACAGGAGACACAAGCCCATCCATCAGAAACTAATTCCAGCTCCAAAGCCTGCAGAGATGCACTGGCAGAGCATGGTGTGCTGATTCTTGGAGCTACCTGGAGAGGAAACACAAGGCCACTGGCCCTCTTAGCAGTCAGTCACTGGGTTACCCTCCCATGGCAGGATGGGCACAGAGCAAGAATCTGCAGCTTAAAATCTCACCAAGAATACATCACAGCTATTGCAGCAAACATAGGCCTGAACTTACCAGCAAAAAAGCAATCCAGTAAATAAGCTTTTCATTTACAGCAAGTGCTGTGAAGAAACTGCAGTAAGACTTTTCCTCCACATCTGTAGCAGCAGTGGCCATTTGGGCATGCAGGCCTGCCTTGCCTCTGTGTGCTTGGGGGAATTTGGGTCAGGAGGAGGTACGTGCAGGTGGTGTTTTATGCACAAATGGCCAAGAATGCCTGACGTTTCCCTGTCATTGTGGATCTCCCCAGAACAGGCTGAGATATTCAAAGGATGGACAAAGACATTGTTCTTGACCCGAAGTTTGGGTTTATGTTTAATAAAATGAGCAACATAGTGACACGCGCTGGGGAGAGATGGTGGTCAGTTCCAGCCAGAGATAATTTAAGCACAACCACAGCTGAGGGGGTCTAAGAAGAAAGCTGCAGATACACAGTGATAGGTATTAATGTTTCAGTTGTTAAGAACATCACAGAACAAAGTTAGGGTTAAAACAGTGGTAAGACCACCAAAGGGTATTTGAGGGAGAACTTCAAATATACATAAAAGAGATAGTACAAGTAGTTTATTCAATAAACTAATATAGCATCTTCTCCACGGACACCCCCTTGTTGCGGGGGAGAAGCTTGCGTACCCTTATGAGGTTGCGAGCTATGCTGGCGGTGGTTTGTGCCTCCGGTAGGGTCTCCCACGCTAGTCAGGTCTCAACTGAAGGGTCAGACAAAGCGTGTCCATGGGCAGGATGGGCTCGAAGCCCCCTGGCAACCATCCTAGGAGAAGGACAACTCTAACTCCAAACCCAGGCAGATGGAGCTCGCTTAGCCCTGTAAGGCCATCCATCTATGAGAAGGATACTCTAACTAAACCTACGTCCTGAGGACTTCGCTGTCACCATCCAAGCTTGCTCGGCCCTGGCAGATGAACCTCAGGAGTAAAGGGTGGGGCCAGTCCCGCGCACGCTGCGCCTCACCTAAAAAATCCACTGTGCAGGCTTGAAGGCTACACCTCAGTGGCATCTACATCCGATACCGTACTGATGGAAGCCTATTCAACCTTAGGCGACTGAAGGCCCACACCAAGACCCTCAATCACCTTGTCCGTGAGCTGCTCTTTGCTGATGATGCTGCCCTCGTTGCTCACACAGAAGCAGCTCTGCAGCGCTTAACATCCTGCTTTGCAGAGGCTGCTGAGCTTTTTGGGCTGGAAGTCAGCTTGAAGACAGAAGTCCTCTATCAACCTGCACCTCACGAAGTCTTTCACCATCCCCACATCACCATAGGCAAATCAGAGCTTAAGTCAGTCCAGCAGTTCACCTATCTGGGAAGCATCATTTCCTCAGATGGTAAAATTGACAAAGAGATAGATAACAGGTTAGCAAAGGCATACAGAGCTTTTGGAAAACTCCATAGAAGAGTCTGGCGCAATAAACACCTGAAGAAAAGTACAAAGATCAAGGTCTACAAAGCCATTGTACTGTCCACTCTTCTTTATGGCTCTGAATCCTGGGTTATCTATCGTCACCACCTGCGACTCCTCGAGCGCTTCCATCAGCGCTGCCTCCGGACAATACTAAACATCCACTGGACAGACTACGTGACTAATGTGTCTGTTCTGGAGCAGGCAGAGGTCACCAGCATTGAGGCCATGCTGCTGAGAACGCAGCTGCGCTGGGCAGGGCACGTCTCCAGGATGGAGGATCACCGCCTCCCTAAGATTGTGCTCTATGGTGAGCTTGCCACCGGCTGCCGCAAGAGAGGAGCCCCGAAGAAGAGATACAAGGACTCCCTCAAACAACACCTCAGCCTTGGCCATACTGACCACCATCAATGGTCCGCTCTGGCCTCCAATCGGGAGGCATGGAGGCACACCATCTATAACGCTGCTGCTTCCTTTGAGAGCGCACACAGGATCAGTCTGGAAGAAAAAAGACAGCACAGAAAGAGCCGTGCCTCGCCAGTACAGCCTGTGGAGACTTTCCACTGTGCCTTTTGCAACCGGACTTGCCTATCGCGCATTGGCCTTTTTAGCCACCAGCGCGCTTGTAGCAAACGTGGGGAGAGCCCTTCTCAAATCTTCATTCGCAAAGCCTAGCCATGATAGCATAAGTTGCAAATGAGACAAATAAACACTAAAGAAGATACCAAAATATTATTTAATCATAAAATAGAATTACAATAGTAGCTTATTAGAAAGAGAATCTTTTTAGCACAAAAGTGCCATCATATATTAAAGTAAGTTTAAAGGGAGAAGAAAGATCAGTTTTAAAATATTCCATGTATTTCAGTAGTTTTTCATCCTTTCCTGATGAAATATTATAATGGTGTTATGGTTTCAAAGCAAAAGATGCTGAACACCAGAACAAGACCTTCAGACTTGTCTTGCTTACATTAGTCCTCTATCATACATCCTGAAGAGTGTGTATTTAACCTGCAAATGGATATGGTGGGACTCCTTTCACCCCCAGTCCTGTTATCTATTAAAGCAGAGAGAAAAAAAAAAAACACATTAGAGCAATAATTCACCATTATCAGACACTTGCTTTCCTTGCACAACTAGACATGGTTTAATTTAGAAAAGGATTGTGTACTCCAGTTGGACTTGCTAGTTTATTTTGCACTCATCAGCTCATCGCAGCCAGGAATTTCAACATATGCTCTTTCTCTAAGCTCAGTAATCGCAGGTCAGAGTCCACCCCCCAAAGGCCCCTTCTCTTAGATAGTACTAAGCCCTAATTCTGCAGCTCACAATGTAACCTTCGGCATGCACACACAGTAAAGAGCAGGAATTTAAAACAAATCCCAAGGTAACAAATTTTTAAAGAGATAATTTAGTTATAATTAACTACAAAATAAATAAAAGCAGATCCTTTTATCTGTCATTGAATAAGACACTTAAGTACTTATCCTTTCTTTCCACAGTAAATAGAAAACGCGGTGTTGGGAGAGGGATAAAGAGGTGATGGCATAGAAAATTTACACTATCAGCACTGTTACAAAGTTTAAGCCCAGAAGTATTTTTAAATCTCTAAATATATTTAACTTTCTCATACTGCAACAGGAACTAAAAATACAATAGCTTAATGTATATGACCGATGTTCTAACAACCATCCTTTTCCTGCTTCCCACCGCTGCAACTGGTTTGAGACCTTAAAAATGCAGGAGTAAAAAAATTAAGATTCTAAAATGACAGGAAAAAGCATCATTCACCTTGAAAATCCCTCCAGCTTGCGGCTGTCGTGAAAGCCACTCCTTATCCATCCCATCACTGGCAGTAGTCACATACATTTCTGAATAATCCCTTCCTCCAAAACAGCAGGAAGTTGTTTTGTCAACTGGAAGTTTCACAGTCTGGAGTCTTTTTCCTGGAGGAAAAGATGCATGATGATTCCTCTTTGTCTACTTATAGCAACGAATTTAAACAAATTATTGCAAACAACCATTGTGGAGCCAGAAGTGGGAACCAGGGCAGGGGGAGGTCCCATGCTGACAAGGAGAAACCAGATTTCTGTACCCCATATTGTTGATGATGTATCATTTGACAAGTTTCCGTTAAAGTTACCACAAACAAATCCCACCCCAATCCCAGCTTGTCCTCTAGTTAAATGCTAACATCCACAGCACAGATGCATATCTGAGCTCATCATCTAGGCTGCCTATGCAGTCAGTGGAAATGGGATAAAACTCCTCTCTAAAACAGGTCACATGAATCACGCCCTAGACCTGCTGACTTTTCTACTTTTAACTACAGAGGCAGCCTGGAGCGAGCAGACCTTGTGCAGCGCTGCGGAGGCGTACCTACTGCTGCACCTCTAGTGCCTGCAGTTAAGGAAGATTAATTCCTAGAAGTTTTTCCTGAAATTTCAATAGCCTTTCAAATCAAGCTTGCATAAAATAGGGATCATGGGACATGTCTGAAGTTTACAAAAATCTAGTGCTACCATAGGTAATATTACTCACTTATTACAACAACAAACAGCTACTGTCTTAATGACAGTAGTAGTAGTGAACAGACTGCCTCCAGCCCTAACCAGAAGGCTGTCAAGACACAGCAGATTTTTCTAAAATTCCTGCTAATCCTGATGCTTCTTCCCCTCATGCCTATTTTATTTACCTATCATTGAATTCCTCTTTCTAGAAATACACCAGAGCACACAAATCTTACAAAGCGTGTAATTTCTCTGCTCCCCCAATGGCATGTATGAAAGGGCTTGGTCCTCTTAGAGTAACTAAATTTACTGATGTGTTGAAATAGTTACTTTGATGCTGGGAACTCCAGAAATTGGCTGATCCCAAGTCTGGGAGAAAAAGGGTGGGAAGAGCATTCAAAGGGAAAAAATATGGACTGTAGGAGAAGAGGCATGACCCCAAAGACAAGAGAAGAGACCTTGATGTTACTGCAGAGTGTTCTCAATGGACAACAGCCTGGAAGGTATCATTTACAAAGCTCTGAGATGAGCAGTAGCTCCCTGGGTACTCATGAAAATCTGCACCTCGATGCTCTATAACATACCTGAAGTATGCCTAGTACCTATAGACAACAGAAACAGTAAATCTTTCAGACACTATAAAAATCAAAGGATATTAAAAACATTCACTAGAAAGAACTGCAAAATATTTAATTGAGGTTTAGATTGGATTTTAAGAAAAATTTCTTCACTGAAAGGGTTGGTTGTCAAGCATTGGAACAGGCTACCCAGAGAAGTGGTGAAATCATCATCCCTGAAAGTGTTCAAAAACCATGCAGATGGGGTGCTTAGAGACATGGTTTAGTGGTGGACTTGGCAGTGCTGGGTTAATGCTTAGACTCAATGATTTTAGAGGTCCTTTCCAATCTAAATTATTTTAGCATTCTAATTAAAAGACACAGTTGCATAAAAATAGCAGGTCACTAAGTGACCAGAAGGTATGACAAGGCTTGCCAACATACAAGTTACTCGTCCCTTTTGAGCCCTTTGCCCAGGCAGTGGGATCAGCCATCACAGTCTTTCCCTGTAGAATATCCTGAATCTAAAGCCATCAGCCATGCATGCTTAAGAAGCCTAGACCTGAAAAGCCACTTTACCCTGAACCTCGAAAGCTTCACTTGGGAAAGATGCCAAACAAACAAGTTTCTTCACCCCATCCCCCTAAAAATGCAGTAAAAGCTTTATCATCACTGAAACTTGAAAATCCTTCACCTGTTTTAGACGAGCTCTTTATCAGTGGGTTTATCTGCAAGTGGCTGATAGCCCTTCAAGACACACTTAATAGCTCTTGTGCATTCAGAGAGAGGCTTTCATGGAATTCTCTTCATACCTGTCTTGGGTATCTCCCTAAATAATTACAGTTCATTTAGTACTCAGCAAATTTCAGATTTTAGGTATCACTTTAAAATGATAGAATGAGAAGGCACAAAGAAGGTGGCTCTTTTTGACATGTATGATGAACTGTGAAACTCTGTACTACTGTTCCCTGTAGGTGCTGTGAGTTTTACATGGCTGAGGGGAGATAGAACAGGGAAGACAAATTCACTGGCACGTATCAACAGGTCAGTATCTCATCCAGCTGTGAGCACAGAGACTGAAGTGCATCAGGGGTATGTACTCTGCTGTCAGTATTCTTAGTATTCCTATACATCTGCATATGGCCACTATTCCCTGTAGCTTTCCCTTAAGAAAACAACTCCAAAAGGAACAAGTGAAAAAACAAGTAAAAAAAGGAAGAAGGTGAAGGCCAATGAAGAAAAAGACAAAAAACAGTGAACCATAGAGGAAAAATGATAGAGTCCACTGCTCCAGGAGGGTATGCAGAGGATTGGTGGATGACACCAATGAGGGCTCTGCTCACCAAAGGGAAAGGATGTGGGACCAGAAACAGGTCCCAGAGCTGCTGGAATCACCCAGCTGGAGCTTCCTTTTTCTAGGGCTGGGGTGCAAACTCTGCAGGACAGGAGAAGTCACACAGGTTGGCAAGACCTTAGATGGGTAGAGCTCAAAAGGTGAGGAGGAAAGCACAGCCTAAGACTCAAGTAAAAGCTCCCAGGAGTCAGAAGTGAGGCTGCAGGTGCATGTGTGCTATCAGGTGCATGTATGCCAGCAGCTCTGTGCACTGCAGAGGCAGAATGCATCAAGGGACACTGGCATCCCTAAACCTGCAGGCCCACAAAACATCAGGCCTTCTACAAGACTCCAGATGCAGCCCAGTGCAGCTGCTCCTCTGCTGCAAACTTGTGCTGTCTGGGATTTGTCAAAACCTCATTCCTATTCTCACCCGCTGGCCCCTTGCAGGCAATGTGGTTCAGTTTCCCATAAGTGTCTTCCATGTGTTTTTTGCCCAGAATAAATCATCCCTGGCACACCACTGAAGTCCAAATGAGAGCAGGAATGAACCACAGGCTCAGACAATGGGCACACCCAAGACATTACCGTGCGAATAACAAAATGCTGTGGAATTCATTACATATTTTTTTAAGTATTTAAATTGGAAAATTTATTATGTAAATAATTTTCAATAATAAAAAATATGTCACTAGCATCAGTGTCATGTGGGAATTGTATTAAACTCAGTAGGCTGCCCAAAATAATACAATATGCTGAAGAAACAAAACTCAAAAATTGCTTTAGTCATCTTTGCTATTTCATGGCTTACTCATTTACACAATTTATCAATGAGGTAAACACACGTTTTAAGTTTGGAGGATGTAAGACGATGCTAATTCAAACAACTCACAAGTATAACGATGATCTTCCTTAGCAACTCTACCCTTTCCAACACAACAGATGTTGGAAGCAAAGGAAACTGATTTACAAAGGTAATTTTTGAGAGCGGGACATGAAACTCTTTAAAATAATAATAATAAAAAAGNTAAATTCCAGTCCACCCTTTGCAAGGACTTACCTGTCTCAGGGTCAAGGCGAATCACTCTCCCACCATCATAACAAGCTACCCAGAGTTTGCCTTCTGTATCAATGCACATCCCATCAGGAATGCTCTCCTCTTTCTCCAGTTTGTATATGCTCCTACGGTTGCCTGCAGGGTAGAAAAAACACACAACTGAGCAAGACAGTTGTTAAATTTTTTATCAGTCACAACCCAGCGAGTTATTTATACTATTATTTTCAAAAGCTGTGCTGAAGCCTTGAGGTTTTTTTTCTTATGAAAGAAATATTGTGTCTGCTGCTCTGTTTGTTTCCTGAGACAGTTGTTTCTCAGCATGAAAGCCTGTGGATCAGCTTCTATCCATGGAAAGTATAATCCTTTTTTCTGGCATTATTTTCTAGTGCACCACTCATGTTCCCTACTTACAATATTAAATGAATAACTGAATAAATTAATGTTTTATATATTCATAAAGTTAATTACTTGTTCTAAAAGCAGTTTGGATCATTTCAAGTATGGGTTGCTCCAACTGGAGACTTTTCAAAGATTGCTGCAACATGCCAATAATCAGTATTCCAACACAAAACTGACCTTCAGATCTATAAACTGAGAGTTTATATAAACACAGGGTTAGGAAAATCACCAATTTCAAAGGCATAGTATCAACCGAAAACCGAACAAATCTATCTGAACTTTTGTCCATTGTTATTAAAGAAAATTAAACCCAACATTGTTTATTTTATGCTCTGACAACTTCAATGTTTCTCATATGCAGCAATATTTTTAATGAATTTCCCTTTTGCTCCTGGGGATTGTCAGATTGCCACAGAAAGAGAGTGAGCAAGTGAGAGAGAGGAGAAGCACCCTATTTCCTAAAGAAAAATTCAGTTGTAAGCCATAGCAGAGACACACTGGGACAAGATGCTGCACCCAAAATTACTTTAAATTCACAGTTTTAAAATTAAACGTCAAATTGGGTGGGTTCTTCTAAAGCAAAACACTGCAGTCCATGTACTCAAAAGCAAATTATTAGTCCAATTCACTAGAATTTTTCTTTTGCCCAAACTTGTAGAAGCCCTTAAGGCATTGTTTTGTTTTAAATAAATGAAGGAAGTTTTGAGTTACTACTGTCCTGTTGTTGCATAATTCTTTCTGCAGAATCTTCATTTAAAAGCTTATATTTTAAAAAACAAAACACAGTGAAGAGTGAAAAAATATCTAGAGAAGCTGGCAGAGGTTTTGCACAAAACTGCAAGCTTTCTGTTACTTTGCCAGTGCTCTCAGTAGCAAGAAATACACAGCCACAGAAACCTAGACAGATGAGAAATACTTCGCCCTTTTTACACTGCAAGATCAGGTATGCCTTGTGTTTAGTAACAGTAGCACAGATCATTACTCAAACTGCCAGGCAATTTAAACAGTTTATAGTATATTACCAACAAACCCTGACTGGTTTGAGCCAGGAGCCTCTGTAGGCACAGATGGGTGTTAATATGGCTTCTGCTGTTTTGTTCTAAAGAGGTTTCTGAAGAAGCACTCACAAAGCTCTGATCATCTCTGTGTAATAACCACAACAGGAACAAACATCACAATCTTTAGGCACAAACAATTATTTCAGAATACAACCATTCGTACCAATGTTTCCAGTTTGGAGGTCATAATCAAAGGCATCCACCGAATAGGACAAGCTGTCGATGTAAAAGAAGGTTCTGTGATCCAGTGACCAGTCCAGCCCATTGGAAATGTCCACCTGATCAAAGTGCTTCACCACTGAGCGGTCAGGGAAGAGAGTATAGAGAGAGCCCTGGCGTCTCTCCAGCACGGCGGGCTGAGTCTCCTCAGCCATTGTACCTGTGCAGGGCCAAGAGGGAGAAAGCAGGTTCAGAGTGAATGGACTCTGCTCCAGGTTTGGCGGCAGCCCCCTCCATGATGATGATCACACTGCCAGTGTAGCAGGGAGCAGTGCAGGGAGCTTCTGAGGTTTGAGGAAGAAACTGAGTTAAAAGCAAAAGAAAGGCAGATTTCCAAAGTGCTTGCTTTTAGCAGAACATGACAGAACACAGTCTTTGTTTTTCTGTTGAACTGTGGCAGAAATAGTATGTGGTATGATTCCTGCAAAATGTTTTATTCAGTCATTCATATATAAGGAAAGGTGTGGCCAGCACTTAACTTCCCACAAATCTTAATGTCTTGTAGAGCCAAGAAACCGGGGAAAAAATTACCTCCTCCCTCAATGAGTCTTACACTAAAGCCTCTTCAAAAGCAAATCTCATCTTTGCAGCTTGAAGTTGGCAGCTGAGACTGGCTCTTGAGATGCTGGATAAGTGCAAGCTAAGGTAAGCTTGGGGACTCAACTACACAGCAGATGCACCGAATGGTGTTTCAAAAAACAGGAGGACAGGATCACAGACAGCTGAGGTGGGAAGGGCAGCTCTGGAGATCATGCTGCGCAGAGCAGGGTCACACACCACTGGCTTCTCAGGCCAGTGTTGAGCCTTGAAGATCTCCACAGATGAAGACCCCACAGCCCCTCTGGATAACCTCTTCCACTCTTTGATCATCCTCAGCAGAAGTTTTCTTATGTTCATACAGAATGCACTGAATTTCAGTTTGTGCCAACTCCCTGTGGTCCTGTCAATGGGTACCACTGAGCAGAGCCCAGCTCTGTCTTTTTTTACTCTCTCACCACACCCCCAAACAGGTACTTACACACAGGTAAGATCCCCTTGAGCTTTCTCTTCTCCAGGATAAACAGTCACATAGTCATTAGAAACACAATCTATAAATTCTGATTTATAAAGATCAAAACAAACGATACAATAACTTTCTCATTGGAAATGTATCTTCTATTAGCACGCTGCCAGAATTCAAAACAAGGACCCACCAGGGAGGAGGTAAAGCCGGTGTCTTAAACTAGGCAGGCTCTGAATAGCGGGCCTCTTTTTAAAAAACCACCTCTGATTAGATGGTGCCCAGGTGACAGATTTGTAAATGGGATTAAACTCTGAAGACAAAAGAAAATCCCCACCATTTAACTACAAAGGAAAACTTGCTGCATCTACAACTGATTACTGCATCTTATCACCAAAACCTAACAAACACCAGAGGGAAGCATTATACCTGCAAAATACCTCCCTGCAGGATCCACCTTGCCATCATTGAATCGATTATTTGGTTTATCCTTGTCCACTTGAGTAATGGTGGTTACCAGCTCCTCCTCCCATTTCAAAGCAGCAAACCTGGTTCCCAGGGTGATGACATAATCCCCAGATTTCCGGAGGGCCACAGAGCTCACAGGAGCATCTAGAGACAGGGTGAAATGGAAAAGAGTGATGTGTTATGGAGAGATGTTTCTGCCCACTTCAGACACACAAACTGAATTAAGTGAAACCACAGGCAAGAGAAACAACCTACTTTTCTACCAACCAAATTGAAGTCCAAATACATAGAAACAGATTAAGTCACGTGAAGAGGGTGTACTTCGTGCATACAGCAAGTTGCTATGAAAGGAATCACAATTTATTGGGACATATAAACTCAGGGAACTTGAGTATTACCACTGCTCCCAGGAGCTCTAATCATTACCAGCACCTGGTTCTGATAGGTACTTTTAAAAAAAAAAGTCACAAAAAGGGGGACAGGACAACAGGTTGCTGTGAGGGTTCCCCCCTTCCCAAGGGAAAAAATCAATTGCCACATGAGCTCTGGAGCAACTGTGTTTGTTTAGCATGGCTTCTGCATAAATGAGCCCTACACTGATGGAGGTAAGAGTATCTCTGCACTGGGATGGGTCACGGTGGGCAGGAGGGCCACCCCCTGCACCACAGTCTGCCATGCACTTTAAACGTGCCTCCAACCACCTCAAACACACTAAGAAGTGGCAGAGCTTCCCAAGAGGTAAAGTAAAACAAAAAACTAATATATACTCCACAGTTAGTTTACACTTTACTTGAGCTATTATGCATAAAACCTCCATTGCAGGTTATTATAAAGGAATTTCACAGTGAGTGTGAAAATAACGTTTCTGTGAAAGCTTACAATCAGATGCAATATATGGCATAATATCTTTAGGCAGGGCAAAAAAGCCTGGCATAATATTTCATATACATGGGACTAATGACCAACTTTGTAATTTAAAAACCAAAACATTTCCTGTATTTGTAGCTTTGCAGGGGTATAATTAAGTAATAGTTTCGCAAATGCTTATAACCACCAGCAGCCACCACTGTTGCTAAGAGGAACTGGCCCTTTCTAGCTGTTTGCTCATGGCTCAGGATGCCCTTTCCCGATGGAGCCCTGGCAGTGGTACCACCATGCCAGAAATCTGAATGCTATTTGCTGCCCACACTTGAGATGCATACCTGATTGCAAGCTCAGCTCCAGCAGCTCCTTCTGCCAGAGGAGTGTGACCACACTGCTGAGGCTGCTGGTGGTCTGGGCTCACTTGCACCGGGCCAGTGGGTGCCACTTTTTCTTCCTGTGCCAGCACCGAGGTCAGCAGAGTCCCCTCAGCTGTGTGGGGCACCTGCCACACGTAGTAATTTTGCTGCTCTTTTAACCACACCAATAAGTGCTCTTCTGCCTGTACCATCAGCAGGGGCTTTGCTAACAGAACATGGGAACACAACTCTCCATTTGCTCTCCCAGGAAAACACTGGGGCCATGGCCCACAGAATCCCTTCCACCTGGGCAGCCCACAGGGCTTTCCTCCTACCCAAAGTACAGCAGTCCATGTACCCCTGACTGGCTGTCCCTGGAGGTGTTGGTCCCCTCAGGTGCCCCTACACAAGAACAGCCCCATAACCTTCCTGACAAAGAACCACAGGGGACAAAGGTGTATCAGGACACAGACCCCTGTTCACTGCACAAATACAGCACAAGCGAGCACCTTGGCCCTGGCAGCCACCTCAGTCCACTGTGACCCTGCAGGGCTTTGTTAAAGCAGCATCCACAGGAATTTATTTATTTGCAGCACCATTTTATGCCAAAAAGAAAACTGACCGTAAAGTCTCCCCTCCAGGCAGTTATGCATGTAGCAGTGTTTTCCCTGTGGAGTTAAAAAGGGCATTGAAGTCGTTGCTAAGCGTGGGGTTGTTGTAATTCTCTGTACAATTTAGTAATGAGTAATTTCTCTCTGAGTTTACAACTTGGAAATGCACTGCTTTAATCATATGGCACTTTTTAGCTGTTTGGGTTTTTTTCTGGTATTTCCAGAGCCACAGCTATTAATCATAACTATTTTATTACTAAAGAGACAAAACAATAAAAGAAAGGGAGCTACTTCAGCCGCTATCCCTTCCATATCTCCAGAGGCCACAGGTAAACTACACCTTTAGAGTAGGTCAAGTTGGGGGGAAAGGCAGGGAGAAACACACTCCCTCAGCTAAGCTAAGAGGAAATAAGCTTGGGAAGCAACATTTCCCAAATAGGATCAGGCCTTCTCTCATCTTCAAACTGCTAACTACAGTAATTTGAAAGGAATATAAACTCAGATCAATTTCTTGTGAATAATGTGAGCAGCTTATGGGTAGGCAAAATTGATTTTCACCAAGTGTTACTGAACATGAGAAAATAATAAATTGCACTGAAACCACTTAAGGACCCATCTTCAGACAGATAAATATTTACATGATCACATCCAGCAGTAAATCTGCAACACTCTCCCTTTATGAGCGTTAGCACATTTCTTCCTTTCTGGAATAAATCCTCAAACTATTGAGACTCTGGCTGGTGACACTATTACCTTAAAAAATATCAGCTTCTTAAATCGCTATTGGAAATCTTTCTGCTACGCATAAAACGTTGCAAGCATTGGTTGTTCAAATCAGAACAAAACTATCACAGAAAACAGAGCAAAGTATCATAGAAAACAATAGTAGAACTTCACCTCTGGGACGAAGGGGAACAAAAGAGAGCAAGTTGTGGACAACCTATAGGAGAAAGGTGTAGATCAAGCATAACGCAGTACTAACGAAACATAACGCAGTGTCTCATGTCCGTGCAAAGCCCCGGCGTGCCCTCGGCCCGGGGGCTGCAGGGCAGGCTGTCCCGGCGGGGACGGGGGGCAGCAGGGTGTGCCAGCCCTTACCCACGGCGATGGCCCGGCTGTGCCCGCCGGCCGGGCTCCAGCGCCACACCCTCCTGCCCGCGATGTCCACGAACAGGAGCGCCCCTTCGCTCTCGTCCCACACCGGCGACTCCCCGATCCGGCAGCCCGGGCTGGCCACGCACTCGATCCTCACGGACGACATCGGAGCGGCTCACACACCGCCCGGCCTGCGGCAGGGAAGGGGCAATGATAAATAAACAAGGGGGAAAGAAGGGGGTGTGTGTGTGGGGGGAGGGAAATAAAGGGGAAGCAGCGAGAATGAAATGGGGGTGTGCGGGAGCGAAGGGCCCGGCCCCGCCTGCCCGGGCACAGCGCCCGCCGCAACACGCGGGTCCCCACCGAGACATCTGCCGTGCGAGCGGGGGAGAAGAGAAACACTAATAAATAATAATCATTAACAACAACAACAACAAAACGCGCACCCACGCCGTCGGCTCTGCCTGCTTCCAGCCGCCGAGGAGAGGAAAAGAGAGGTCCGGCCGCCGGAGCCGCTCTTATAGCCGGGAGGGGAGACGGGAGGCGCCGCACCTCGGGTACCCTCGGCGGGGCGGGCAGGGCGAACGCCGGGGCTCCCCTCCATCCAGGGCCGTAAGGGCAGGGCGGGAGCCGGCTCGGCATGTCCCCGCCAAGGGAGGGAAAAGGGGGAGGAGGTTTCCCAGCGCTGTGGCAAAGCTTCTCGGCTGCCTAAGAGGCTGATCCCCGAAACGCCTGGTTTCTGTCTGCCTGCCTTCTTGCTGTGATTTAGGTGTCCAGAGAGCCTCAGCCTCGACTTAGAGCGCCAGGGATCTTTATCCACAGCTCCTGGAGCATTTCCCCGGTTATCCAGAAATCCTGGGCCTTCGGCATGCCATACCCTCTTATGCTCCCTGTGCTGTAAAGCCCCAAAACCTTCTAAAAGGCACGAGGCAAACAGTTGGCATCAAAATTCCCAGATGCATTTCTTTGTTGTGCCTGCTTGTCTCTGTGCTACAGCCACTACAATTCCCAGGCCTCAAATCATAAAGCAAAGATGTTTTCTAAAGCCCGTCTCTCCTTTTCCTCTTGCCTTTTGACTGGCCATCCTAATAGGGATCAGTGACATCAAAGGACTTCAGTCTCACTGGTCCATGCCCTGTGTGTCTCTTCCTGGCAGCTCAGAGTGCACCAGGCAGGCAGAGCCTGGCTCACCAGGGCATCCCACAAGTCAGAATTAACTGGGCTGCTCCAACATTCATCTCTCCCTCTTTCACAGTCTTGTTTCAAGCCGGCACGTTTAGCAGCCCCCTTTATTCAAGGGGCACGGCACACCAGCCATCACACAGCACCCACCACTGTCTCTGAGCAGCTCACCTTATGGATTTTATCTGTTCTTTAATATACACCCCCCCGTCCTGGCAATTATTTCCTGTCAAAGATTTTTACACAGTTGCCTTTATTCATAAAGGATATGCCCACTGCCATGGCTTCATTTGGTCACATTCTTTTTCTTCTAGGGGTACATTTGGAAAGTTCATGAGCTGCGTGAACTTACCATTACATATTTCATGTAGGCTTCACTCAATGGACTACTAATGTTATATTTATTAACTTATTGTTGCCTTAGCTGAGCAGTTAGGCTTTTATTTTACAGGCTTGCATAGCACTACTTCAGGGCTTAGCACTGAATTTTCTCTTGCTGTCTCTACTGCTGTGTTGTACAGCAAACAGAAGGATTTAATCTCAAACCTGAGGTAAGCAAATTATTAGCAACTGCCAACACAGAAAAGAACCACCACTTCTCTCCTTCTTTCATAATTTTCATAATTTTACAGGAAGGGAGATCCAGAGGTTTAAAAAAAATATATGCAAAGAATTCATTAAGTATGGGGAAGAACAATTATCGGTTCTTACAAAGCTTAGCCATGTTTTCTGCTCTCCCATTGTCCTTGCACACTATGAGGCCGTTTGGGATAGGTGGCCAACACAACAGCTTACTGGATCCAGCAGCAGCAGGAGATACACCCTCAACCCACCTCATCAGTCTCTCTGCTCCTTGCTGACTTAGGCATTTGCCAGCATGGTTTGGAGGCATCAAAACAAGCTGTGTGTTGGCACACCCTTGGGAGAAAATTAACAGCTTCTGCGAGCACTGGGTTACAACACAAACTCTGTGCCTCTTATTTTGAGCTTGGATCTATAGTTACACAGAACAGTCCTTCTTTGTCATCTCTGTTGTGGCTAATCCAGGCTTGCTGAAACGTAGAAGCAGGGAGGAATCCGTGGGGGATGCCTTCACAGAGAGCCTTAGCTGAAGTCTTCTGCCAGTACAAGTTCACTGTGGGAAAGAAGAGCACAGAAGAGATGGCTGACAAAGATTATGCTGCCTTGAGCCTTCCCCACTGGGAACTTCCCACTGTTGCATCACAGTCAGTGTGTGACTCTGTGGCCTCCCAATCTGACTGATAGGGAGCACACACAGCACCTCTGTGGCTTCCAAAGGAAGTGGTTGGTAGTTCAGCGTTTATCCCACATGGTAGGACACACTGAACACTTACTCCTCCTGCTTTGCAGGGAGCAGGGAAGTGGAATCTTAACATTCACAACCATGAAGAACAGAAAGAATAGATCTGTGATCTTTGTAAGGTGAAATCACAACCCTACCCCAGCCTACAGGTTCCTTGAGCCTGCCAGAAGCCATTATAACCTTCTTGCCAGTCAGGAAATGTTCAGCAGTTCTGAAGAACAGTCCAGTGTGCCACAGAGCTGGAAAATTCCTCCACCCCTAGAGACTGTAGGCGAGAAGAGGTGCTGGATTATTTCAGGGGCTGTAAAGAGACCAGTTTTTACTTATGCTCATTCCTGGAAAGTTACAGTTGTTCTCTCCTTTTATGAGCCTGATCCTGCCATTTCTTCATCTTTGGAGTGTTCTTTTTTCTTTCACCTTGAAGTCTTTCTGTTTTCCTACTTAGTCCTCCTCCCTCCTGGAAGGTGAGAGGACTGTAGGCCTTATTCATGTGTGGTAGGAAGTGCAAATGCCACATATCAGATGTCTACATCTTAACAGCTGCCTCTGAAGAGGGAGACTGTCAGGCCTTCTCTGCAGATGGGCAAGGTGCAGCTGAGAGCAGGGACTGCACAGCCAAGGACAGTGGAGCCCAAAGAGCCACAAACTCAGTACCTGTTAAATCCTGCTCTTAAATCCATTCAGGCATGTGGGAATTCACCACTAGCAGATATTACTGCATTTGGCTGAGGGACAGATGGACGGACAAGCCAAACCAAAAAACACCAAGCAAGAGCAGAGGTAGAAATGTAAAATCAGTCACTGCAATCAGTTGGCTGAAAAGCAAGAGTTGGCACTGCCCTGCACTTGTTTGCCGCTAAGTATAGTTCTTGGAATTGGCTTGTGTGTCCAGACCAAGGTTTTATTTGTTAATAAGCAACAAGCAGGTCCAGGAGAGATCAAACTGCTGAGAAGCCTCAGCTGTTTACTAGTCTGGATTATCATAGTCATGTATTTAAACACGCATACAATTCAAACATTAGCCAAAATACTCACTCTTCCTGTTTGCAAATGCCTCCTTGGGAGAAGGTGGCAGCAGCAAACTTGTGCCCATTGACTAATTTACATGTCTAACACTTCCTACTGTCACCAAGTTAATGTAATCTCAAACAGGGAGTCCTAGGAAGGATTGCACCAAATTAACATGAAGTTGTATTGAAGTATTTAGCCTTTAAAGTCCAGTTTCTCTCACAGAACTGGCAATGGTATCCTCTACTTACTACAGTTTATTATGCAGATTTATTTCAGCATAATTTCTTAGGTACTAGCCAGACTCACGAAAAACTGTCTCTGACTTAAGAACACTGTGCTATAAACAAACATGTGACCTTCCCAGTCTCTCAAGTGTTTCATGAACACCCTCAACACTGTCACACATGCACCCCCAACCTTTTTGTCACAGAAGCACCCACAAGTGCCAGGTCCTGCCCCCTTAAGCTGCCTCACAGAGCTCAGTTCCCAGCCTGTGCCTCTCCAGGCCTCCCCACTGCAGCGGGAGCAGAAAGCTATCCTGCAGTGGAGCACGGCCAAGACATTTTTCATTAATGCCTTACTTTTCTGCTCTCTGTACCCCACGTGACCTGAATTTGCATTTTGCTCGCCTCGGGATAAAAAAAAAAGGGAGCATTGATATGTGCTACAGCAGCTGCAAAATTACAGTCACAACAGAGGCCATGCAAGGGAGCCAGGACTTCAGGGAAAGGCAGCATCTTTCATTCAAGTGGGTGATTTAGCAACAGTGCTTTCAGTGTTTGTGGCTTACAGGCATGCAAGTTGTCCTAGCCCAAATCAGAAATAAATTTCAAATTAACTGCAGGTTTAGGGTGACTGCTCAGAGCTTAATTTAGCATGTTCAACCAGACAGTTTGATGAAAGTCTAGTTTATGTATTAGCCATTTGTAACAAGTGTAAACTACAACTTGGTTATTAGTATCTTGCATCACCTGGCTTATCCAGCTTTTAGGCCTCTGTGCTTCCTTAAGCCAGGAGACGTCTGGCTTGTTCTAGAAGGAATAATCAGGAAAATGGTAAGACAATGTCCCTACTCCATTTTAGGGGAGACAACAGAACAATAGCTGAGCCATCAGTTTTAAGGAGGGAAAGTACTTTAGTCAGGCTCCATTCAACCAGATGCAAATGGAGCCTAAAATGCCAGTGACAGGGCTCCCAAACTACTCAGCACCGCCCTTCTGAGATAAGGGAGATGGAACCACAAAGGAATGCAACCAGACACCGTGGTTTCAGGTGAAGTGAGCGGGCTACTTTAGGGATGTTTTTCCCCCTTAGATGACTCAAACCCTCACTAGGGCTTGCACTTTCAAAGGTGTAACCAGAGCCATTTTCCCAAATGGCATATATAGCACCATTTCTTTTTATAAGTATTACTCCAGTGGACCTCTCCAGTTGCTGAGACCATAGAAAATAAGAAGAGTGGCATATCTTGAGGGCAGTGAGACACTGGAACAGGCTGCCCAAAGAAATTGTGGATGCCCCATCCCCAGAAGCGTTCAATGTCAGGTTGGATGGGGCTTTGAGCAACCTGGTCTAGTAGAAGGTGTCCCTGCCCATGGTAGGGGGATTGAACTAGCTGGTCTTTAAGGCCTCTTCCAACTCAAACCATTCTGTGATGATTCTATGATATATTGATGTCAGTGTCATAGGCTCAAGACCTTTCGGATGACCTGATTTCCTGACAGCATCTTCCTTTATATGATGTTGCTGTGCTAGGTTTTAAATTCTTCCTTAGGACACTGGGCAACCAATGTGGCCAGCAGAACAACTCTGGAACTGTTACGGAAGTCTGTCAAAATACAACTTGTGTCCTCCCTTGCCCAGTGCTCTTCCCTGGCTGGGGTGAGGGCGGGTGGGAAAAACAACAGAAACCTGAAACAGAAACAGCAACAACAGAAACAAAAACAACAGAAACCTGGGGAAAAACAACAGAAACCGGAAAAAATGTCTTCAGGATGGTTAAGCCAAAAGAAACCATAAAGGTGTCATTATGGAGCCTACCCAGAGATTTAAAACAATGTCTAAGATAAGGCAGCCTAGGCGAGGCAGATACCCAGCTTCAGAGCTGCTGAGAAAGCAATGGGAACGCAGGGAGGGTCTGCCCAGCCTGAAACAAAAGAAGAGTCCCAGAGAAAGGGCAGGGCAAGGTGGATCCAGGAGGTTATCCCAGACAAAAGAAGCCTCCTGGAAAAAGAACGATTATGTGGAAGCTGTATGCAAAGCGGCAGGGAAACTAATGAGCAAATACAGGAGGCTTCTCCTTACAGAAACTTACCCAGATATCTGCAGAGGGGTTAATTGAGGAACAGAACAGAAATAGGCACACATATCTGCTATTTTCAAACAACTTACCCAATTGCTATGTAACATTTTCTTTCAGAAAGCTGTGCTTGCAGTCACTTTAATCCTCTTCTTTCATACCCCTACAGATGTGCTGACTTGGTTAGGAGCAGAGCCCGGCAGCAGTTATCCCAGGATCATCTCTGCAAGAGGGATATATGTTGCAGAATTGCACCCCAGGATGGGCAACAGCCCGTTCAGCCGTAAAGGATGGTCCAGAAGCAGCAGTAGGAGGGCATCTCTCATGAAACCAGAACCCAGAGGTCTGGGAGTCTTCAATTCTTCCTAAAGAAACCGCATCGAGGCACTCCATTGTTTTCCATCTCTGCCCTTCCCCGGTGTTTTTCCGTTGCATGCCAAGCTCTCAGGTTGTGCAAGCAGCTTCCTTTTGTTCCTTAATTCGCATCAAAAGCATGTTTTCCTAATAGATGTGTCAATTCCCTGCAGTGCTAAACCTTTACAAGCACTGGGATCATCAAAATTCCCAAAGATCAAAATGAATGGTTTCGCTGGATTATCTTTGCAGCTCAGAGAGGCAGGCTTTGATGAACACTTGGTAACACTCAGTCCCTCCCAGGTACCAGATACACATCGTACAGCCAGGCCTAGTCATCAGAGCTGCCACATCAAAATCAAGGGAATGTTTCGGGCTTACATTTAATATCCAAACGTTTGTAATTTCTCCTACGGTTTGGGATTTACAGTGCAGAGAAAACATTCTACAAATGACACGAGGCAAGTTATAACTGAGAAGCGTTTCTCTTAGGGCGGAAACATAAATGCAGAAACAGTGCTGGGAATCACCACACAGCCCCCCCTGTCAGTGCTTGGCCCAAGTTACCATCAACAAGTAACCACACTTAGTTATTTGACAAGAATCTACAAACCAACAGCAGTTGTTTTCAAAATAATGGGGATGGATACCAGTTTCCTTCCTTGGCCGTGTCTTTCCCACATCCCAACCACAAGCAGACTGTATTTGCAAAGGGAATTAGAGGCCGCCAATCAGAAAGTCAAAAAAAGGAAGTCTGTTGCTGGAATCTGTTGCAAGAACACCTTTAAGGAAGAAGAAATTCTGGTCCTTGAAAAACAGCTGACCGTCCCAACACTTACTGCTTCTTCCTAGTGCTTGTTTTTTTGTTCTGTCTGCACCTTTACTGCCTTTCCCCCTTTCTTTTACCTCCTATTTGCTTTTCAGCTGAGCTTCATTTCACCCAACCCATCTCCAGCTCCAGTCCCAGTCTGCCTGGGGCCACCTGCCCCATCACTCCTGCTGGTACACCAGGGTACAGGCATATTCGGCTGCTCAGCTTTCCACCCCCTCTGTTACTGCCAGACAGACCCACTGCAGGCAGGAGGGTCACTGCTGCCTGCAACACCTGGACTGCAAATGCCCCGTCTCTCTTGGACACTGCCAGTTGCAGGGCCGGTCAGAGCAGGAGGGATGCTATCGGATCAGCTGTGCAGCTACACCTGCCCCTTTCCCTCTTGCCTTGTTCCCTGCTCTAGCATCGGGAGGGAGCAGCTCCTCTCTGCCAGCAAGGTACATCACAGCACCAGCCTGTGGGAGCAGGGGGAACTACAGCAAGAGGCCACATAAAACTGACATGAACATCAACCCATGAACTTGCTTGCACTGGGTTGTCCTTTGCACACACACGGCAATAGCTGTGTTTAACCAGGCACGTCCGAAGGCATACAAGAACTGGGATCAGACAGAGGGCCTGGCTACGGCTCTTCCTCTGTAACTCACTTTGTCCAACCAGGGAAAACCAGCCATACTACAGCATAAGCAAATACATTGAAAAGTGAGGCCAGGGCAGCAAACACTCTGTTACATTTGCTCAGCCAGGCAGAAACAAAAGCCAGGCTTGCACTATTTGCTATACACAGCAAGTTAGTGCTCAGCGACTTTTTTTTGGAGGCTGAAGGGGAAGGGTTTTCCTGGATACTCAACTTGTTAAAGTATTGCCAAATCTGCAGAAATAATTTACTCCTGATAGGCACAGTACTGATGAGTTTCACAACCTGCCAGACACAGAGGGTAAAGCCCTGAATAAATCACAACAAATGAAAATATTGTTAGCAGTTTCATAATTTAATGAAAAAGTACTTGTAAAAAGGGGACATCTGAAAAAGACCGAGTCCATCTTGGAAAATTGAATATATATATATTTATATATATAAAACAAAATGCAAAAACACAAAAAAAAAATTAACAAATAAGGTTAAGAGGTAATACTTCAAACAGTTAGCCACCAAACGCACAATAAAAACTAGCAAATGCACTTTGGGGACAATACTTGAGAACTACATAACCAAGGGCTCCTTCATGTCTATTAAAACCATGTAAAAATTAGCAAAACCATTGCCCAGACTGGAAACAACTGAATTGATAACCCCAGAGGAGCAGAAATGCTGAGTTTTGCTAAAGCACCATTTTCCCTCTCTTCTGTCATACGCTTTCAGCCACAAAATAACACGAACACTTTGCTGACCTCCCAGATAAGTGTTCCCAATAAAAGCTTCTTAAAATTTCAAGACCAGTGAGAGGATTACTAATAAATATTGAAGGAGAACTAAGAGAATCAGAACTGGAATACAAATGAACAGACATTTGTTTACTTTTTCTGAATGACCCATGGCTTAGAACACAAAGCATTTCCCATTAAAATAAAATACATGGAAACCTAAAATGCTACTGCATATTTACACCAAAAGAAATAATTTTGAAGATACAGCTCTAGAAAGATCAATTACACAAATATACATAAAATCAACGAGTAAAAAAAAAAAAAAAATTAAAAAAAAAAATCAAGATGCATGAAGCAAACAGAGCACTTTTGCCAAGTATACTTTTCTTTTTTATTATTTCACTACTGAAGAGTCCTCCAGCCCCTGACCTGCTAGTCCTATCGCAACTAGGGAGATTTCAAAGTTTAAAACAAATCTGAAAATGTTGTTGCCATTTCCCAAGCTAAAAGCAATAAATTAAAACCATGAAGAAAAACAAGTTGCTGTTTGGATTCTGCATAGTCATCTTCACGCTGGGTAGGGAACACCTTTTGTTTCTGATTGAACCCCCAATGGAAAGGAGCTGTATGAAGTGCCCTATACAGTCTATAGGCCATTTCAGCCAGTGATGTGGGGACAGAGGATGCTGCGGATTTATGAAATGTACAGCATTTCAGAGGAAAACAGTGCAGTTACTTTGTTGATCAACACAACACCATCTGGAAAACCAGAAGTTAGTTTGCATTCAAACAAAAATCTCCTGTAATTGAAACAAACAGAAAGGGATTCTCTTCCCTTCTCGCTTCCTCAGTACTGATTGAAATTTAATTATTACTTAACAATTGCTGATTTTAAAGGACATACAAAAATGTGTTAGATTGGGAAACAGCAACTGATCCAGAGGTTGAAAAGCAGCTTAACAAAATAGTAGATTTTCAGCAATTAAAAAAACCATACTCCAAATGATGATTGGCTAAAATTTTACAGACCTAGATGCCAGAAGGCTCCTATGCCTGTGTTCAGGCAGCTAGGGTTGAAAATTTGCACCTGCAAAAAGAATTCAGCCAAAATTATTTCAAATTCAGCTGACTTTAAAAATACCAGGTGAAAACACTTCTGGATATGAAATCTCAGTTTCAAGAGGAACCTGGCATCACCGGTGATTGCCTAAATGTAAGTGTCAAATAGCATTTTTCTTTGAAGTAGTACATCTACTTTTGTAAACACTATCCACAAAATTAGCCATCTGTACTTGTTAGCTGGGTAAAATATTTACAAGTGCATCCCACAACAAGCAACTATGTACAGAGATTAAAAAAACTGAAGTACTAGAAGTTTTATATTTACAAAATAAGCGAATTATTGTGAAGAGAAACACAACCTTCAGCAAAAGCAGGGAATGGGGGCACGTCTAGAGGTCAGCGAGTTTGGCAGCGCCAGCGACGCCTGCTTCCACCCTCTGCAAGGAGCCTGCAAGCCCACTGCAGCTCAAAGCCTCCTGCAGAAGGGGATCGTCACTTAGTAGTCACTTAAGGCCTGATCCAGCAGGGCACACCGGCATGTGCTTGGAGATCTGAGCACAATCGTTCCCAGGGGAAACCAGCAGGACTTTTCACGTGCTTAACTTCGTGCTTAACTTCCTGACACATCCGAGAGTGCACTGCTGGATCAAAGCCATACTGCAGGTGCTGTAAGAATGCAGTTTCAGTGTCTCCGTTTGCAGTCTCTTCCAACCCATTAGAGCAATGCAAGGCCTTCTTTAAAATATGTCCACCATCCCAAGACTGACTTCACATGAACACACTGCCTCGCACATAAGCTGGCAAGGGGGAGGCCGTTTCCTGAACTTATGGAAAGATTAACCCCTTTGTGCTCTCCCAGATGTTGCCCTCTAGTAAGACACAATTTCCACGTAACTTTGTGGATAACTGGGCTAACCTTGAGGAGACTGCAAACCAATTCACAGTTGAACAAAACTACTCTGATTTCTCTCCCCTCCCCACATTCCCTACTGCAGCTCTTCCTAACATAGGTTCTAGACTATTTTCTGGAACCTTTTGATAATGAGCTTTGCACTGGTACACTGGAATACACAAAGGCTGAATTACCCCGTGGGGGCTTCTAATCACCTTTGCACCGAACTGTGAGAAATCATATTCTTTTTGTTTCTATTGTGACAATCTCTTCCAAAGTCCTTACTTGGGCTTTCTCTCTCTGAGCTACTTCGTCTTAACCTCACTTGCTCTTTGTTTTCATCACTTTCTGCTTCAGAGTCACTCAGCTCTAAATCAGGACAGTACCCATCGTTGTCCTGGTATGGAGCACCTTCAAGTGTCTGCTTGCTCCACAACCGGTCTTTTGTTGCAAGTCTTCTTGTTGGCTTTTCACAGCACCGGAGATCTTCCGTGGTCCTCACTAGACTATTGGTAGCCTCTTTAAAGGACCGGCTAAAATGTTCTATGGTGGATTTTCTGAAACCGCTCTGGCTGGCCAAGTGAGTCGTGAGCACAGACTCTTGTTCGTAGGGTGTCTGGCTGGAGCTGTCTCTCTGGCTCACATCTCCAGCCCTGCCCATCAGACCATTGGACTTGGACACCAGCCTTGAGTTCTCCTGCTGTACCCGCCCATTCCCAATGGAAGCCTGTCCATGCAAAGCAGCCTGGAGTGCTAAAGGCTTCCCGGACGGCTGACCCCGGTGAAAATCCATCATCTGCGTGGGGCCAGAATCCTTTGCCTCGCTCCGAGGTTTGCCGATCCCTGCCAGCAACCCGTTGCTTCTGCTGTCGTGCTGATACCTGGTGTAGGATTTTGCTTTAATTTCAAAGGATTCCTTTGACATCGGCATGCTCCGCTTGCTGTAAACAGAGCTGTTGTTGTCAGGAGAGAGCGGTCTGTTGCCAGGCTTCAGAGAGTTATTTTTACAGTCTCCTAATGCTGATTTGGGCATTTTTAACTTTAGGGTGATCCTGGGAGGTGGGTAGAACAGTGTGTTCTCTAGTGCACTTGTCAGGGTATGGCCTACAGGAGAAAGAGATGAGGGAGCAGAATTAAAAAAAAAATAAAAAAGGGCATTTTGAAAAAGGGTAATTTGTTTTGTTATCTGTAACAAGTCCATTATAAGGTCATGCAACAGTAAGAAGCATTTGAAAACAGTTAGTGTAAAATTATTTTATGACATTAAAGAGAAGTTGGGCTAATGGAAACTTGTCCCAAATTATCAACTGTTTTGGAATTTAGGTAAGTATTTGAGCATTCCCATTAAAAACAACAATGTGCCCTTTTTACAGGGCTTTCCGCCAGTGAATTGAACCATTTTTGAGATATGACTGAAGTAGTTCCAACAAGGCTGTAAAAAAGGTTCATATTCAGTCTTGGATGAAGAAAAAAACAATGCTTCAAACTGAGTTTCAATTTGGCCTTAGTTCAACTCTCTGCTTTGTTTTATAAAATTCTCTATGCCTGAAGAGTCTTTTCACCCTAATATATTAGTTATTCTATTATATGCATAGGGCACCCATTGCAAAGTAGCTATCAAACTTTTCTAATAAGCATTAAAAAAAATCACTTGTGTTTGTAAAGACAAAATAAATTTAGTAGGCATTTCTAATAAAATGCATTTACACAAAACCAAAATGCTTTAGAGTACTGCTACTTCCACAAAGTACTGATTTAAGTGTGATTTAAAATGGTTCAAAAAACCTACCTTATCAGTACTAATGAAACCTATGCATGTCAGGAGCAGAGAAAAAAAAGCACAAAGACTTCACCCTAAATTGGTCATTAAAAACACAGTATGTTTCTTGAAAGACCAGAGAGATCTTAATTTCCATAGAAAAATAGCTGTCCTCCCTATTAAAAACCACAGTAATTACACAGCAATGTATAGTCTCCTCCTCTTTTCAAATCTTGTGCTGCTTATTTCAAAAAGTTGCTATAAAAGTGAAGGGCAGAGTGGGGGTTGGCACCTCAGCATTCCTAAACAATTATTGGTCACTATAAATAACCAAAACACTTAAACTCTCTTTGAAGAGAGGAGAGCAACTGCAGATGGCAAGCTAAGAAATGGCTCTTTGCGCTGCTCATGAGGCACCACGAGAACAGCAGTCATTCCTATCAGTCACTCTTCTCTCTTGCCTGAAGGAAACAACTTCTGACAGCAAGAAAAAAAGCTTTCTCAGCTGGAGAACCAAGCACCAGTGCAGAGCTTGCTGTGGGGAACCAGTGCCAGAGACCAGCAGCCTAAGGAAGGAAAAATCTAGAGCTTGTTTCTGCTATCTGGATGCCACAGTGATTAATAAGCAATAGGCATATACCAGAAGCAGCCATAAAATAAAGTAATATTCAAGCAAATATTTTAAGATATTAAAGACTTTTCTGGGTGTTGTTACTTTCATTGACCGTGTACTTGAAGAAAGTTTTTCATGGCACTTTTAAATGTTAAAAACACTAAGTAGGAACATAAAGAGAACACACTGGTTTAGTTTAAATACAGGCAGAATTTGTAAATACATTTATATGATTACCTGCAGCAATTTCCTGATTAATGAGTTGGACTTGCAAATTAAAGACCTGTTCGTGTACTTTACTGTGGGACAATTTCAGCTTCTCTCTCCTGCTTACCATGTAGCAGAGATTTCTTACCTATGGAGGAATAACAGGAGATTTAATAGGCAGTAAGAAAACAGATCTTGACAATTTAAAAAGGGTATCATTAACAGAAACAAACCAATAACATGTGCAAAATCCCTCTGTAAAGTTCTTGTGAATATTACTGAACACACATAACTAAGCATTAAAAAAAAATAAAATCCTGTTTGTTTGGTTTTGGTTTTTTAATTGCCAATTCAAGTAATGTGTTGAATATGTTTTGCAAGGCAGCAGAGTATTTTCCCATTTTGGCTGACCCACTTAGCAGTTTCTTTTTTGACTCCATTGCATTGACTCCTAAGGTTCAATAAGGCCAAATGCAAGGTCTTGTTCCTGGGTCAGGCCAATACCCAGGATCTACATGGGCTGGAGGATGAATGGATGGAGAGCAGCCATGCAGAGAAAGACCTGGGGATAATGGTTGGTAAAAAACTGCCCATGCTATGGCAATGGGCACTTGCAGCTCAGAAAGCCAACCCTATCCTGTACTACAGCAAATGCAGTGTGGCCAGCAGGTTGAGCAAGGAGATTCTGCCCCCTCTACTTTGCTCTGGTGACACTCCACCTGAAGTGCTGCATCCAGCTCTGGCATTTCCAGCACAAGACTGACATGGATGTGTTGGAGCAAATCCAGAGGAGGGCCACAAAGTGGTTAGAGGGCTGAAACTCCTCTCTCCTGAAAGCTGAGAGAGTTGGGGTTGTTAAGCCTGAAGGAGAGAAGGCTCTGGGGGGACCTCACTGCAGCTTTTCATTATATGAAGAGGGATTATAAGAAAGAGAAACTAGAGCCTGTACTGAAAGACAACAGGGTAATGCTTTTATACTGAAGGAGGGTAGGTTTAGGCTGGCCATAAGGAAAACACTTTTTACAGTGAGCATGGTGAGGCACTGGAAGAGGTTGCCCAGAGAAGTTGTGATGTCCCATCCCTTGAAGTGTTCAAGGCTATACTGGATGAGGCTTTGAGCAACCTGCTTTAGTGGAAAATGTCCCTGCCCATGGCAGGGAGTTGGAACTAGATGGTCCTTAAGGTCCCTTTCAACCCAAACAATTCTGTGAATCAGTTCCACATAATTCCACTTTTACTATTTGTTTGAGTTAATAGCAAGATTTCCATCTAACATAACCAGAATAGAAAGAGGCACTGAAAGTTCTTGATAAACACTTAAAAGTGCTTTCAAAACACAGAAACAGTGTAGGTGCTAGTTGGAAGGTATCTACCAAACATACTTTCCCAGCACTCAGTTCCATCTGTTCAGAACTGGAACTCATCTACACAGAAAGAAAATTTCAAGATTCTCGAATTTATATTTATCCCAAGATATAACAGAGCAGAAAATCTTGTGGCACAAGACGTTCAAAAACTTTGAGACAGGCATTTCAAACTGTGAATCACCTCCACTCAGAATAAGTACATCAATTTCAACAAAATTTGATGCAAACCAAACATTTATCAAACAGAAGTTTGAAATGGTGTCTTGAAAAATAAAAAACAACTAGCCCCAAAATACCAACCCTCCATCTGAAGCATGTTATGGGGTTTTAATTTTTTTTTTTTTTTTTAAATAAGGTTCCATATCCAAACTAGTCCTGGTAAAGGTCTGAGATTGATTATGACTAGATTCAAGACAACAGTTAAACTGACAAGTGCAAATCCTGGCTCCAACACTCATCTCCCTGTATTTTCATGGTATTGTTTCCCAAGTACTGTTTTCCCTTTTCTTACAATACTATTACCTCTCTTCTGCTTTCACTACCCCCTCCTCATCACATTTAGTATGTCTACTGTATTTTGTTACCTTTTCCACATTTACTACCTATCTCTAAGCACTTGAGAACTGCAGGTGATCACTACCCAACAGTTCAACCTAACTGGCAGCCTCTGAGTGGTAACAAGCCACTCCCCCATCAGCTGCCAGAAAAATGCATTCTGTATGCCTTCCTAATAAATCTCTGCTTTGATTTTTGCTGATGGATTTCTTTTTTTCAAACTACCATCTAGCTAACAATCTGGTAAGAGCCTGGCTAGCCACTGATAAAAAAATAATTTCCATGACCTCCTTCTCAGTAAACCCACGAGCAGTGGCAGATGCAATGGGTTCTGTTCAGACCACTAATCAGCAATAGCACCCGAGGCAGGTCTGTGCAGTGAAAACATCCAGGTCTAGAGAGTGATGAGGGATTCAGCCTGCCTGCTACCTGGGACAGCCTCACACCAGAGAAAGGGATGTACTAAGACTGCTGAATCAGATGTCATGGGAAGTGGTATGAGTACAGGCCCAGCATTCTGCTTCTGCATCTGTGGAGCCAAAAAGTCACCATGGAAGTTAACCATCTAGCACATCACCTACTTGCCTTCAAACCACAAAGGTGAATGCTAAAAGACCTCATTTTTTTTAAACATATACTCAATTGAAGTTGAAATCAGAGAGTCAATTATCAAATACGTACACTGTGCATAGAAACATGCATCTTACAATACATGAAAGAATAACCTTTAAGCAAATCAGTAAGCACTTCTTTCACACTGGCTCTCTCACTGGACTGAGAAGGGACAGCTCCTGAAAGTCTCTGCAGCAAACAGTGCAGCATACCAAAAGACTGGAGTCAAAGGCCTTACTTTTTCTTAAATTACTACTTTTTAAATCATCTCTTTGCTTTCCAAACTCCCACTTTCATCCACAAACAAAGGCCTTGTTCACCTGCAAGTAGTTTTTCAAAACTTTACCAGTTAAATTCTTACCCTCTCTAGGTCCTGCCTCAAATGCATGAACATCCTCATGCGAGTATGAATGCTATCTTCTTTTGGCTGCACCAAGCCATTTTCTTCATCCTCCTTGGGAGGAAACAATGGTTTGTTAAAGTTACTTTTTCGCTTTAATTTCCAGTAATTGTAGATGAAGTCTACAGCAAGTTTAGGAAGGCCCAGCTCTGCTGCAACATCCTCCACATTAACTAGTGAGTAAAACTCTTCTTCCAGCTCTCGGAGTTTTTGGGCTCGCAAACTTGTTTTCTCACTCTCAGTTTGCTTCTGTTCTGACACGCTCTTTGGGTGCTCCTCAACATCAGGCAGTGAATTCTGTTTGTTCTTGCTGTGCTTTAGACAATATGACTTGAACTTGACCTCATCCCCGTCATCCAGGATAGTCTTCATCTCTAAGCTATGCTCAAAGGCACAGGTGACATGAAAGGCAGTGATGCAGCTTTTCACGGAGCACTGCAGACAATAGAAAACAAAACCCCTCAATTACGAAAACAACAAACCAGAAAAAAGGACATAATTATCTTAATTATATGGAAGCCCATCCCTTAAATAAACTATATTCTACGGTCTTAAAAGTATCTGTAGATGCCTTTGAAGTTGGTATCACCCAGTCTTGTATTTTCTTGTTTGCAAACAGCATTCAACAGGAGTTTTCTGTCCATCTCTGATGCACATAGTAGTGGCATTTAAGACATCTCAGCTTTATTCAAAAGAAGGTAACCAATTCCTAAATCTCTGTGCTAGTCAACTAATTCGACAGCAAACAGCTATGAAGAACTAGGTATCACGTCAACAGTCATCCGTATTGTAAAGCACCTCTGAACACCAGAAGAACAAAATGCCATACCAAAATTGCCCTTCTGACAGAGACTTACCCTGCAGAGTCGTTACAGGACAAGTACATACCTGAATGCAAGCACCAGTTTTCAGTTTGCATAAACTACACACTAGAGCCCATCGACTTGGTGGAATGTGAGACACCTTTGTGATAGGCTCCATCCTTTCTGGGCAAGCAATACTAACCTGTAAACAAAAAAAATAGCATGAAAAACAGTCATCAAGGCAATAAAAACAAGCTCTTCATTAATACCAGAAGAAAACATTCACACATTTCTCTTGCTGTGAGTTCTCCGTGTGCTCTTACTTCTCAGCAAAGGACCTCAGAAGATCCCACATGCAAACAATAGTGTGGAATACCAGTAGTTTAACCTGGTGGGTCCAAGTTACAATTCTTTAGAACATTGGAGACAGCTACATAATTCCTTGTTATGAACCAGTGTCCTGGTTCCATTCAGGACAGGGCTAATTTTTGCAGTAGCCAGGAGAGGGCATGGCTAGGATCCAGAGGTTACTCTGTACCACCTCACATCATTTTCTGGGGACAGTGGAAAGGGCTCTCTGCCAGTCAGGGTCAACATGGCAGTTGGGTAGCATTGGTTCCCTCTGTTACTCATATTGTGGCTGTTACTGGGTTTTTTTCTTATTCTACTGCTATTTCAAATAAATTATTCTCATCTCAAGCAGGGATCTTTACTTTTTGTACCTCCAATTCTCCCCTCCAGCCTGCTGCAGGGGAAGGGGAGGAGGAAGGGGGAGTGAGCAACCAGCACATGGTTTAGAGTGCTTCAGTAGGAACACTAAATTGGGGAATACCATTCCTAAACCATGACAGCCTTTATCTGGCACCCAATGTACAACATGAAGGGTTGAGATAACAACAGATCTGCCCAGAGTGGGTTGGAAACAAATTAGATCTGAGCATTTGCTGTATTAAGTACAGAGCCACTGGTCACAATGTTGTTTGGTCTGTTCCTGTGAGTGTGGTACCTAACCCTGTATATGTTTCTGTATGTGCACTATATGCCCATTATGGTGCTCTTTTTCAGAGCAGGGAGAGGGATTTCTTTGCTGCTGTGCTGTGTGGTATCAGCTTATGACATGGTAACATTGAGGGCAATGAGAATCATTTCAGATGTGTCTTCAATATTGCTCTCCTACCCTTACCTTGGGCTTTACCTCTGGGAGTCCATTACTAACTGTACCCAATCTGTGGGGAGAACAGAGGAGGATGATTTTCCCCAGCTTTTCAGCCCCTTTACCTCCTTTAGGCCCACTACAACAGGTTTCAAGAATTTTTAATTTCCTTTGGATGTTAAAGAAAGCATAGTCTTGTTGCTAAGTCTGCCAGATCACCTCAGTGCAGTCCACACCACGTTTAGGGTTACAAAAGACATGTTTTTAGGAAGGTCTTTCAGAGATCTGCCCCAAGGGTGGATAGTCATGAGTGTCATGGAATGTGGGAAGACATGGGCAAGTCTTTGGAGAATTTCTCTCCACCCCATTAAAGTGCTAAAATATGTGAAAGAAAAATGCTGTGGCAGTTCCAGAGAGGTGTAAAGTTATGCAATGTGCTGGACCCTGGCTACTATTAACCAGACACTGCTTGTTACTAGACAGTACCCTCAGGGGGAGGAGGAGGAAAGCAGACCCACAGGCACTGTGGCCACTCAGAACTGCAGCTGAGCTAGAGGAACAACCTGTGCTGGAAACAGTCACTCCTATACAGAAGAAGAAATGCAAGACCAAATCAGTTTGCATAGTGAGGGATGAAGAGGAAACGGCCCTCAGAACACGAGGAAGAGGCAAAGTCAGAGATAATCACCCAATCTCTATCCCCGAGTGGGCTGTGAGATAAGTGAAAAGATTTCAGCCGCCAGCTGGGTGAGCCCCTGGCGACCTGGCTGCTCTGATGCTCTGAATATCATGGCCCACCATACAGAACTAGATGGTGCCAAACAACTGGGATTACTGTCCCAGGATGTTGGCATTGATAAGGGGATTGGGAAGAGGACAGAAACTCTCAGCCCCTGGAGGTAACTCCTGTCAAGCATTATGGAGAGGTATTCTCTCAAGACAATCTAGTAGCGCACCCAAGCAAATGGAACATAATACAGAAAGGTATCTGGTACCTGAGAGAATTGGCTGTGCTGGAGACAATCTGTAGGGATTCAAACAACACACAGTCCCCTGTATATCCAGATGAGGTCGAGTGTACACAATCCATGTGATGGAAGTTTGTATGGAGCACACCATTGTCATATCCCAACTCACTGGCTCATGGAGATAATTAAACTGGTGACTTTACAAGAGCCAGTGGACAAAACTGAACTTCCCAGTTTCCCCTTGGGGGTACATTATCAATCATTTGATGCACATACTCATTTTAAAACCTGCTTAATCCCCGAGGCTTTGCTTCAGCAGACCTCCTCAGTGAGATACACTCCCCCAAAGATAGCAGTGCTAAGTCATAGTTGCTATGCTCCAACAGAGTATTTTTGCTATTCCCTCCTTATCATACATTGCTTTAAAGATCATTTAAGTAGGTGGAAAAAACAGCTTTGCAAGATATTACTTTCTTCATCATTTCCACATTGAAAAAAAAAGTTTACCAGCAGTTCATGAATTAATGACATAAATTGACTCAAATAAGGTATGTTTGTTACAGTACTTCACCCTCTCATATCCCAGATGCAAGCCCACATCTTCTGGAATACACTAGGTCAACCTGCTGCATGACATTTCCAGAAGTCCTCATTAGGAAGATACTGAGATGCTTCATAGAGGGTTCAGGTTTTACCAGACAAGGAGGAGAACATGAGGCAATATGTGATGCCCTGATAAAGTAGAGATGACAAACAGTTGAACCTGTTGTGGCCTTCCTAATCATGTTGAACTCTTAAACATCATCAAATGTAGCTTTTTTTGCTTTTCTAAAGAAAGAGCCTTACATGAACCTAACTTGACTGTGCTCAAAACAGAGCTGTTTACAAGTCACACAGGTATTTCTGAAACAATACTGTAAAAAGATTGACATTACCACTACACTAAGAGACAAGACCTCCTTTGGGAATGAAGAGATTGTATCAATTTGTCAGGTTGTCTATATTCTTTTCAAAAAGAAACCAGAATCTTCAGTGATTTTTTTCTGGAGACTGAGTAATGCCAGCTTTCCACTATGCTTCCCAGCAGGAGCTGGGAATTGACAGGGACATCCTCCTGGTCCCTCTCTGCCCTCTGTAATGCTCTCTGTGCTCCTTCCCTAGAGGAGACTCATAAGTCAGGAAACATTTGTATTGGAAATACTGTCCATTCAGCTTGTAATGCTGACTTTTTATATTACCCCACTTTGTAAAAGCACAAAGAGGCACTTACAGAGTCAGGTGCAATTTATTTATACTGGTCTGGTGCCACCTGCACATTTCTGATACTCAGAGAGGAGTCAAGGCAAAGTGTGTTTGAACTTTGCTACTCATGAAGGACCCAGAGAGCAGAAAGGCCAAATTTTTCATTGCCCAGCAGCTCCCATCCCAAGGCAAAAATGATCCATCTGCCATAAGATGTAACTGTTTTCTCTATTTCTTCACCTTGTCTCAGGTTACATCTTGACTGCTATACTCTGAAGCAGCTTTATGAGTGGGAGAAAGTGAAGGCAATGGGTTGTTAAAGCTTGTTATCTGCAAGTGTTATGCACATGATCCTTATCCTGCTGTCCTCTGCTTTCCTGCTCACCTGCCACCAAGAGCTGCACCAGTGCACAAGGATCTACATCAGTGGCTGGGAAGGACAGCCCAGTGGCTTGAGCATGGCCACTCACAACAGGATAGTCAATTTTATCTTTCCTCTACAGCTGGGGAGGTAATAATTTTCTGCTTCAGCTAACACCACATTGACTGACAGAGGACATAACTGTATTGGGTTATCTAAGGCAGAAAAGGACCTTGCATTTCAAAACAGTATAGGTTTTCTGGTATCAGTGTTTCCTTTTCTTATTTAGAGGAATGCCTTTTAAGAAAACATGAAATAGAGCACACATTTACACTAAAAGACAGTAAAGGCGGAAGAATAAAAGGTTATAAACCAACGAGTACACTTTGGAAAGTAAAAACCTTCAGACATCCCAGTCAATGGAGGGTCAAGAAAGCCTTTCAACAGCCTTAAATCACAAGGAAGGCAGGAAAGAAAAAACATTTTAAGACCGTGCTGAATGAGTTAATGAAGGAAAATACCTGGTGCAATTGACTGCAACAAGGCTAGACAACACTTGCTGACTCATGAAGCCTCTTTGAACCTTTTGCCACAAGACACAGACATGTTTATAGCCCCTTCCTCTCTGCATTCTGCCTTGTTTCACTTTGTTAGGGCCACAAGAAGAAATGGCAGTGACTTTAACATTAATCTGTTTCTCTTTGGGGAGTTTCCAGCATGCTACTGTCTTGGGGAGAAGAAAAATACGAAAATACACATTCTCCCCTAAAGAATCCACAGGTCTTCAATCTCTAGGTCTTTCTTTCCCCCTGCAGTATGTAAAGCCACATTGACCCTCCAGGCAGGAACTGACCTGCCATTTTAGTAGAGATTCAGAACAGTTTCTCTGGTGACTGAACTGTTTCACAAGTGACAATGCATGAGAGACAGAATGGATCCAAGAGGCATTTCCCATCCCTACGGGCCAGTACCACTTCACTATGCCTAACACACCTGGCACTGGTGCGAAGGGGAGGAGGTGCCCAAGGCTACAGAGTCACCAAATGGGCTGTGTTAGCAGCCGGATTCAAGCTCTCCCACCTGGGTGTTCCCCCAGCAGCTTCTCTCCCTCATCAGAGGAATCTGTAACCTGCTTCCCAAGCCTCAGTGTTCCTCTTCTGCTGGTGAAAACAGCAAGGCAACCACATGCAGAAAGGACCTCTTAGGAAAACCAGTCTGCTCAGAGCCAGGAGAGCTTTCAGCCAAGACACTTCATAAGTACATTTTCAACTCCTCTCTCCTTGAATGTGGAAGAGATGCCAGAAACTACAAGTAGGCCCGAAAGTAAGAGTGCAGCTTCAAAGACAACCTCCTTAAAAAGCAGATACATACCCAAGACAGCTAGGAATTACAAACTGCATCTAGGTGCTAACTGAAAAACCCCCAGAATCTCAACCTCTTCCTCAAAGTTTTGCATGCATGAGGCTTGGGAACTGAAGATTCAGAAAATATGGTATTCTTGATGTCACAGTGCTGACATATCTGGCTACTGCCTCACATTAAACTACTCACCAAAATTTTGATTTTGATTTGTGAATTTTACCAAAAACAAGGCATAAATATTCCAAGTGCAAATTTAAACACAAACTCCATCTATACACAAGTGAACATTCAATTTTACAGAATTACATTGTGATGCTAAACTTGATTCAAAATGAAGAAAGTGCAAAGCTTCATTATGAAACTCTCCATATATGTAAGCACAGATAGAACAAAAAAGCCTTTACTTATAAAATATAATAGAAAAAGTTGCATCTCCCCCCACCGCTCAGAAAAATTTTAGTTCAAAGAAATCTTAACTACAAATCTTAGCATACATCCTATAGAAATAATGCAAAAGGGGGGTTCTTTGAAAAAAAACCCAAAACACACAAAGAAAAAGGTGGAGTTATTTGTGCAAATTATGTATGCATCTGAGCACAAATTCATCAAAAATAGAGAGAGAGAACAAAGCTGCATTTGTAAGACACAGCTTACATCAGTAATCCTTTCTCACAGCTCACTCAGGTACCATAATGACACCAAGAAACAACTGCTGAGCAAATGGAGGTGACAAAGTGACTCATTAATGGAACATAAGCTGGACTCTCTCCTGGTCTTCACCAACTGTGCAGACCCAGTATTATGCCAGATCCTTAAATCATGAGACCATAAAAAGGCAGAGGAGAGACTGAGAAGAAAGAGAACAGAGACAGAAATTAGGTTTTTACCTCTGGAATCCAAAGAGCACAGCTCACATGTGCCCACTTGGTCCCTGTCCTGGTAGCTTTCATGGCACCTCCTCTTTTGGGACACAGGAGGCACTGAGGATGTATTCCCAGGACACAGGTGCGACACAGCCAGCTCCCTTCAGGTACTTTTAAGATTCCATAGCACGCCTTGGAGGAAAGCAGATACTGAAATCATTGTGCTGAAATGATTTCACACACAAGCATTAATATTCATACAGAGCAAAGCTTTCAAAAAGTAAAGGACCAGTTTGGCCTTCATTTTATCCCTCTGTGATTTCTTCACCTTAAAGTGAGTCAAGTGATCAAAGAGAAACTGTCTCAAAAGCAACCTTTTAAAGCTGGTTTCTTTCTGTAATGCATGCTGGTATCACTTGTTTACAGTGTACAACATATCCACTGTGACTGCACAACAGCACTGGTGTTAAGAACCTTCACTTTTTCTTTTAGTGATTTTTAAATTTCTGAAGCAAACAACACAGGTATTCTGTTAAATTAGCTTCTGCATCTAATAATTTTTAAAATCACAATTTCCTGCTGCTAAAAACTTCACACTCTAACATAACTCTATTATAAAGGGATATGAGCTGTTTGACTAAAGAAAGCTTCCTGTGACATTAAATTACTTTTGTAGTTACAGTTCTATGCATTGTTTGTTACTTCAAATATTTATATAATATTGCAACAAAAATTACAGCATATATTGAAATTATGAGGTGCTGGGTTTTATGGCTATTTCCCAAATATTGCTCTTAACCACGTAGAAAATGAGAAATGTCTTACGTTTTGTTAGGTTTGAAAATTAAAAAAAAAAGGAATCTGCTTTCCAATTCAAATTCCTCATGGTTCTTAATGGAATCATGATGGATCCTACTGTGCATGCACACACCCCTATTATGCTGAGCATATCTGAAACCACTGGCTGCCACTAAGGACTAATTCCACTCAACCACTCCAAATAAAAGTTTTATCAAAAGGATGGATTTCAGAGGAAATCTGACCATTCTTAATACCATCTCTGGGAATAATAACATTGAAAGACTCAACAGAAAAGGATCATCAGTTGTAACAATTCTTTCAGATTAAATCTAGTATAAAATTCCCACACTTGCCTTTCCAGCCTTCTGATTTTAAGATCTCAGTATTTAACACGCAGCAATATAATAAAACACTGCACATTGTAGAAAGGGGAAGTTTCCTAAATTAAATTCGGCAATACTGACTAACCTACATGCTTTTTTAATGCGACAGCTGTTGCAAATGCCCAACAGGGGGAGCTGCAATCTAAATTTTACAAGTGTTTTTTTCATCTTCTGTGGCACATTCCCACCAGAATTCTTTCTGTTTACTACAGCAGAAATGGCATTACACCTAAGATCAAATTTAGGCAGTTGGAAACAAACTCAATGTATTTTCTAAGTTAAACCAACTAATAAGTGGAGGATGCCCAGACTACTAGTAATTGCATGTGTTTGAGTCAGCACAAGAGGGTATCACAAATGAGGAATTTTCTTACACTCCTCCTGCCCTCCACCTCCTAAGTGAGTATACAGATGACAAACAGACTCGAGGCTACTTGTTGAACCAAAGGTGACCCAGAATAAAAATCAAACAAGCTGTTATTGTTAGGATTAGCTCTAGCCCAGACACCCACCCCAGCTGGTTTCAGGCAGATCCAGCATGGGGAACAATGAGGAGCAAAGAGGCAGCAGACTATCAGCTCAAGCTCAGCCATCAGCAGGCAACCATGAGCCTTTGACTGCAAATCCATCCTTACTCATGAACAGGCACAAGCAAGGACTGAAACAGGCAGCCCAAATGCCAGCTGTATTCCTGTCACTGGCCACCTTACTGGCAACTCAGGCTCACGTGGCTGCTTCACACGGTGAATCAGATCAGGAAAGCAGCCAGGCTGGAAGCCAGCTCACTGTGAGCAGGGAGGTGACAGGTCCTTTTTCAGTCAGATATGTTTTCTGAATATTACTTGCAGTCAGTACAAAAATACATTTAAAAAAAAACCAAAACCTTCTTGGTCTCTTTTCAATTTACAGCAAAACCCCCTGCCAGAACAGGATGCACAAAAACCACAGGATTCATGTCCCTTTTCTGATTATAAGGATATCTCTGCTTGACTATGCTGAGCTCAGTCAGTGCAAAGTCTTGGCTACCTCCAAAACACTTTAAACATAAGCAACAATAAGACTGAGAGCATGGTTATTGCAGGTGCTGATGCCTTCTCAAAAAGATCCCTCTGTAAAGTGTCATGTGTGGTTTAAGATGGTTAAATCTGGACAGTCCTGAAACAAACAATCTTTAGACTTCTCACAAATAGGCAAGTCAGTATTTCCCGCCCTGTTCATCTTCAAAAGCAGGTTTAGTCATAAGGGGGAAAATTGCTTACGGTCACAGAGGAAGGACTTACAAGTCTCAAAACCACATCTTGCATTCCTGTTAGACTGTAGCTGTCCACCTATTAACTATGTTAGGTCATTTAATCTGCTGTAACTGTTAGGGTCCAAAAATTCACCTCAGTATTGCATGACCCTTCATACGTAGAAAATTACAAAGTCCTCCAATTAACATTTAATACCAGTTCAAATTCTACACTTGCCTAGGTAAACTTAGAGCATCGGATGGTGTCAAAATTTCTGCAGGCACTAACCTGATGGACACAAATATTACACTTGTCACAAAACACCATGTCATTCCCATCTTCACTGTCAGGAGACCGGCACACATCACAGATGACATCTTCATCATATTCGATACCCAGTCCTTCTTCAGTCTCAATGGCATGATTCATATTCTCATGACAGTGCCGTTCCAGCACTTCAATTGTCTTTTCCATTGTGTTTTCATCCAGGGGCCCACATCCTACAACACAGAGAGGGAACGGGAATTACAGAACAGTCAGGTGCTTCTGACTGAGTCAGAGAAGAAGGAAAAGAAAAAGACAACTTCTGGCAACTAATGCAGCAGACACAGCATCTAAAAGTAAAATAAAAATAGAAAAGCTTTTTCACTCATGGACTATTTGTAGCATTGTTTTATAAATTTAAGTAGAACTACTACTGGAATAGAAATTTAAGTTGTACATAAACTACAAAACTAAATCTTAAAGAAAACATTTCAACATAGAAGACAGCAGTTGCTCTGTTTACTGCTCCCATATAACCTTTCCTACACCTCTAACACTTTAAGAAACACTAATGACATCCAAACAACATAGACTATGTTCTTCTGAATACTTGCTAAGAAATAAAACTTACCAAGAATACTTCATATCTTACAATGATACAGAAGTTGCACCACCCAGTACTATCTAGTACACTACTTGAGTGATCAAAGCATGACAGTTACGAAAAGTGGTTTTTTATTCTTTGTTGGGTTTTTAAAAATAAACCAGTAGATAAATATATTGTTGCAATCCATACTATCTGTTCACTTGAACACCAGACATGCTATATACAGTCACAACTATCAAACTTAGTGTAAGCAGGACTGGTCCTCAACTTGCAGCTTCAGGATATACACTGTGTAAAGAAACCCTACAATGTTCATGGCCACAAGAAATCTCCCAACGGCATCTTATCAAAATCCTTGGTTGAAAATGATGATGATGCTCACAGTTCACTGTTTACTCAGACCTTCAAATGCTGGGATATTCATGTAACATTAAAAGCAGAGGCTGATATTTTAACTAAGGCTACTAATTCTGATTCCTTGCTACTAATGATAAACAGCAAGATGGAAAAGATAAATGACTCCTATTAGAAAGTGCCTTCTGCTGTTAAATTGTTCTCTTTCATGCTCCAGTATCTTCTCACTCCAAGAATTAAAAGATTACAGAATCATTCAGGTGGGAAGGGTCCTTCAGAGGGCTTCAACCCAGTCCTTGACTCCAAGCAGAGTCAATAGTAAACCCAGCAAAGGTTGTTGGCTCAAGAGGTATGTCTAATCAGATCTTGAAAATTCCCACGGATGGAGATCTGCTCCCCTCAAAAGCTAACAGCTTCCTGTGTGCCTGGGAAGTTTGTCCTTGCTTCTACCTCTTACATACATCCTTTGGCACTTGAGAGCTGCCTCCCCCTATCAGTTACCTGAATTAAGTAGAAACCTGCTCTCCTGAAGTCCAGGATCAGAAAAACTAGTTCCTCTCCTCACTCCCCTCAGGATTTCAGTCACCACTATTTTATAGCTATTACAGACAACGCTGCCATTGATTTTCACATCCCTACAAGTTCTTCCTTTTATGTCAACAGCAAAACCAGGAGATGCCAAATATTTCCCTCCTTTGCCCACCTGTCCTTCCTAAAGGATCTGCAATCATCCATGGAAAAATACTAGACACTGAAGGCTATTCCACCATAGTTTAGTCATTCTAGTGATAATTCCAAGGTCATTTTGCGTAACTCACTCCTGCTCACAGCCCTCTCTTCTGACAACTTGCATGGAAAAAGAAACTTAGCTGATTCTAAATGGACTGACTTGTGAAACTTAATTTCTCTGTTGAGAACCCAGCACGCAAGCTCCTCAGAGCTCTGAATTTGTAGAAATAATATGTTCAAGTTTAAGAAATGAAAACATCTGCTTTCCTTACAAAAAAACCTTTAACTTTCGAAGTCCTGAAATTAATTCCACCTGGTGTGGGCTTTTTCTCTCCTGCTTCAGTCTGCAGAAGTTGCACATGATTTTGGATGTGGACAAGTTTTTAGGCCCAACAGGTAAAATATAAAACATTAGCAGATCAAGCAAGTAATTACTTTAAGCAGTTTTACCACCTGTTATTCTTACCATTTGTATTCATTTCTCATTGAGCAATCTTTAAAAGACCTCACACAGCAGGCTACAATTCAAACAGCAGAAATTAACTGCTGCTTTTAAAATTAGAAATGTTGTGAAATTACCCATTTCTGTAAGCTCTTCATTTAGCTCCTGAAGCCAAAAGATGTCCATGTCATCCAAGTCATAGCGACACACAGATTCTGCTAGTTCCAAAATGTTGATGTAACCTGGTTCTGTGGGCTCTTGGCTGGAACAGTGGATGTATTTTCTTGGTCGTGTATACAGTACTTCTTTCACTTTTTCTGCTACAACTCTAGAGTGAAAATAAAAAAAGAAATTGTTCCAGCTTTTTAAGAGCCATCCTCAAAAGACATTAAATATTTGCTATAAGAGCAAAGAAACCTAGTGTTTCACAGATTTTAAACTATCCAGTAAGTGTAGTCAGGCTAGGGAGACAAGATTTTGTAAATGTCATTTTTTTTCACACAAAATGTTCCAAGGTTTGCTACATACACAGAATCCTTTTTAAAATTAACCCCGTGCATATGACTTTCAATTTAACAAATGCTACTAGTGCAATGAAGCAAGTGTTTCTGAAACCCACAGAAAGTATTATGCACAAAACCACTACAACCTTTGTTCTATATTCTTCCTAAATGATGGAAGGAAATCTTGCCAAACAATTTCTTGAAAATACCAGCTTTTTCATGAAAGCTTAATTTATTCTACTGTAGTGTCTGTGTGTGTGGGAAAAATCCTTGCTCTCCATTTGGGATACACAGTCTACCCTTATTTTGTAAACGATGAAATCCGCATTACAAATCCATTATTTTTGTTATGCAAGAAACATTCTGATGCCAAGCAAAAATGTAAAATGGAAAAATCATCCAAGAAACAAGGCAGAAAAAGATTTGTATTCTCAATATTTTAATTATTTTCAGAGATAACACTCAGTGTTTGACTAGTTTGATTTTGGAATGGAAAGAAAAATCTTAACTAGATAAAGTCAATCCTTCTCTGAATTCAATGCAAAAGGTCCTACATATGAAAGGAATCCAGGGAGATATAGAATGGAGTGGTGCCATGCATAAGCAGCTCTGCATGCTTTCTGGAACTAACCCTCCACAGGACAAGGAAAGAGGAAAAGTGTGGAAAACATGGCAGTAAAGAAGGAGGAGGCAGCAGTCAAGCTGTATCCCACATAATTCTTACTGGACAACGTGGGTTGTCAATGTTAGCACAAACAATGTTCTTCTGCCATTCTTCTTCCCCCTTCACCCTGCTCATTTTTCTCTCTCATTCCCTTGTGAGCTTTTCTTTTCTCTAGTCCAGCCAAATCTATAGCAATTTCTTCCTCTAATATAATAATGCTGGTATGAGATGCAATATATTTATTTTTAATAACGTGGTACTGACAATATCCTCAGTGGAAATTAGATTATGCTGGCATCAGCGCTTTCACTGGGCAATTCATTCATCTTTGTCTTGAAAATCATGGTGGCAATAACATTTCTATGTTGAAACATGTATGGGAAAGGTTGCAGGACTACATTGCTATGTTTTCCTAGTCTAAGTACAGTGTGAGAGAACCAAAGACTATTCATCTGTCTTCTGAAACTGAGATCACTTAACTTCTATGATGTTAAGCAGCCATTTGTGGTGACAGGAGGCAGAAAGGGTTAAAGATTTGGCAACAATAGCCTAAATTAAATTATATAAACACATGAGTAACTTTATCAGGTATCAGTAACTACTGCATGCCTAGTGCTCTATATCATCAAGCTTTATAGGGAAACCCTTCAAGTAATGCGTACAGGATATGGGTTTATTTTTAATTTATTCACTCACCGTACTCAAATCAAAAAACAGCTTTTAATTTGGAAAAAAGATCTTTCTAAACTCACAATGCACATACTGTTACAGTGTACAGACAGAACGAGATCTGGGCTGAAGTGCCACAGAAATGTTTTCCAAATTGGCACTTGTGTGGATTAAGAATGTCTGAAGGCTGCTGCATTGAAGATTTAAATATAACAACAGAGAAAAGCTGACTGCATTTAGACAACCTGTTTTTGAGACACCATCTTCTCTGAGTTGACATTTTGTGCACATGATCTGTGTCTGATCACCATTACCTGAGAGAAGGCTGTGGAATAGTTTCTGGACTGGCTGGAACTTGAACCCCTTTCTCCCATTCCTGTTTCCAGGTGTCGGCAAAGACATAATATTCATCAGGGTTGACATGGTGAGAATCTGGTAGTTTCATGGCACTAATGAGATCCTTGCGGAACACCTGCAGAAAGCACAAGAGGGAAAAGAGTTATTTGAGAAGGAGTATTGTGCTAAAGAAAGCAGTAGGTATTTTTTTAATCTACACTGAAACAATGCATATGCTTGGTAATTTTTTGAGAGTACTAGCACAAACAGGTCCATTTGAAACTACCTAGATTATTAACTCTTAACATATTAGATGCAGTATGACAAGAAGTTTACACTAATTCTAAATGACCCTCTTGCCCTAAGGCTAATCAGAAGGAAGGTTTTACAGGTGACCAAGGAAGAGGGAAAAGGATGCCTGCACTGGTTCAAGACTCTTCACCCTATCACTTTCAATCAACTTCCCCTACTAGCCAGTCTGTAGACTCTAGATACAAGGCAGCATATCCTTTTCTTTCATTCAGTTTAGCTACTGTCATATTCATCACAAGCTACAAACAGTTGCCATGGCAAAACTGATGTATAGGCACTTGTTCACTTATTAAAACCACTTGAAGTTTTGCTGGTCAGGATCTCCAAGACCAAAGATGAACAGCTGCCTTTGCTGAAACATGAGACCTGTGTTGCTCTGTGCCTAAGCAGTCACGATGCAGGCAGAGCGACACAATCCAGCTCCAGCATCATTTAGCAAACCTGTACAATGAAACAAAGCAAACCCACCAGTGACAAATCTCCAGCCATTACATTCGACTCTTGGCTCAAGAGGATTAAGTTTTTACAAGCACACAAACACGATTATCACTCATCTCAAGACTTACTTAATGTCAATATCTGTCTACTACAGGTGCATATGATTTAACTAAAGGGCATATGCATCCTTTGTGGGTTTTCTTTTTTCTCCACTGCTACACTGCACCAGTTTCATATTGATAAAAGCGAAACAGTGACTGTGGCTTGGTGTTAGGGAGACATCACAACTAATTAACTGTATTATCATAATGAGAAATCATATCCTCAAAGGGCAATAAAATGAAATGGAAAATATCCCTGCAATAAGCTGTGACAGGTTGAACTCTCTTCTTACTAATTCAGTTTTATAGCCAGAAGAGTAATAAAATATCTCAGAGCCAAATATCTTCGTGTACCCTTTTCAATTTGACAGCACCAGACCGGTTATGCCTACTGCAAAAATTCTCAGCTGTTCTTTGAAATCATCAAGTAAACAGTATTAAAAGAGGCTCTGTACTAAAAACAGGTATTGAAATAGGCTGCTGGTGACCTGGAACTCAGTGTTACTTCATTATGCCCTACAACTTCATCTCACATGGACTGCCAGGAGAGCAGGCTGACCGAAAGAACTCAAAAACCACAGACTCAAGGCTCTCATATTTGCTACTAATGTGTTATCTGCCTTGGCTCATAACAGACTGTTCACTGCTGCCTTCTGTGTAAAACTCCTCAGGTACCTACCAGGCCTGTGTTACAATCTGAACCAGGAGACTAAAAGTGTTGAGACAACAAGAATCCATTTTTTTTCAAGCAGTTTGTGTACACATCAAAAATAAAATGTAAAATTATTTACGCCACTTAAAAGGCATCTTAGTTTTCTGTGTTACAGGTACAGAGACATGATTATGAGAAACAGTATCATGGCACAATTCCAAAGAACACCAGGCAGGAAAAAAAGTCTGATAAATGAGAAGTGCAATGACTGGTTTAATTATCAGAAAAGATATTCCTCAGAACTTATCTGAGCTAAGTGCTTTACAAACTACCTTTTAAGCCACTGACAGAATATAGAAGTGGAGTACTTCATATCAAACCCACTATTTTTTAAACACTAGATGAAAAGTGCTATTAAAGGCATCAATGTTCTAACTACACTGCTTAGCAGCAAATCTGATCATCCATTATGTATGTGAACTGTATCATCTCTATTTTTAGAGCACAAGCCCAGTGGAGCATGGACTTCTTCCGAGTTTCTTTTGACTGTTGTACAGTACTGACCACACCATCACTATGATGCAACACTGAATTCTCCACATCAGATTTCTAAAATTTACAGTACAAGTACCACTGAAAGTCAAATATTTAATTTAACCAATAAACACGTAACTGCTGAAACTTTAAGGGACCCCAAAACTCAGCTTAGCCTTCCCAAGAATTGCCTGTTCATCCTTGTGATAACAGTGCAAGTGAGGATTTCCTGCAGACACTTGGAATCATTACAACTCCCATCATTCATCATTAGCTCCCATCATTCATCGTTTCTTCACATGTGGCCAAGCAGGGTCTTCCAAGAGTAAAATACTCTCAGAGGACAATGTATGAGAATACTCACTCTGTATTTCCTTTGGTTTACTTCCACAACAAAATACCCAGGGGACTCATAGAATCATAGAATCGATTGGGTTGGAAAAGACCTTGGAGATCATCAAGTCCAACCCTTGGTCCAAATTCAGTCCTTTACTAGATCATGGCACTAAGTGCCACGTCCAATCTCTGTTCAAAAACCTCGAGGGATGGTGAATCCACCACCTCTCTGGGCAGGCCATTCCAATGCCTGATTACTCTCTCTGAAAGAATTTTTTTCTAATATCTAACTTAAATTTCCCCTGGCAGAGCTTAAGCCCATGCCCTCTTGTCCTATTGCTGACTTGAAGAGTTTTCTGACAAATCAAGTAAATACTACTTCAGCAGACTGCCTCAAGGCTATGAACTAAGCCAGATACACAAAGAGCAGACACACACCTTCAGGATTTAGATAGCCAGCTTTTCCTCGTGGCTGTTTCTTTTTGGACACTTATTTGAAAAACAATGCAGCTCCTCCACTAAGGGTGTCCACAAAACAGCTGGTCCACTCCACAGCACATACCCTCCTCTTGGTAAGCAACACCGCCACTTCAGTGAGTCCATGAAGCATTCCAAGTCTAGGCTAGGTAAGGTATTCCCATCTAGACACATCACTCCTTAAGAGCAGACTCAGCTGGTGCCAAGTGTCTTTACCAAGACAGAGAAGAGCCTTGCAGAGCTGAGCTAGAGCCAGCTGCATACACACAGAACTCCCTGCCACTGTGAGCATTCCATAGCAGTTGCTGTGTGACAGTGGGATTTTTGAAAAATACTTTTAGCCATTGAAAGCATGAAAATACAGATGCGTTTTAGCCTTCCCTACCATGCAAGACTGCTTGGTCTGAACTTGCTATTTCATTTTGCTGCCAGGAATTTTTACTTTCAGCTGAAAAGAGTGCAGCACTGAGTGAATGACATTCTATGAAAATCCAACATATAATCTTGCTCACAGGACCCTGCTGTGCTTACTGTGTGAATAAATCAAGCCTGTGAAACAAAGAGCACTATTTTGCGTGAAGTATCCTTATCCACTGAAGATCTCAGGGAGAATACAAGTAAAGCTATAGAGAATTACAGTAAAATACTAGCACTGAAAACAGAATAGGTCTTGATGGTAAAACATGCTTCTACAAATCCTATCTTCAATGAACAATTCAAACATCAGATCTGCACAGACTGTCAGGCATCTTTTGTTCATGACTACTGCAAACTTGAAACCACATTAAGAGAAGAAAAAATGAGTCAAATATCTTTTCCAATACCCCTCTCTGCAAGCTATTACTGAAGCTGACTGATGCCGTTGCTCATTCACTTTGTCTTGCCCAAATGCATGTGTGAGGAAAAATAAATGGGTTGTGTCATCTCTTAAAAATGAAAAGAAAACTGGTATTTCTTCTTGTGACATTCTCTGAGCTATCAGGTACTTTGACCAACTGCTTACAAACTCCCAACAAGGATAAACCACTTGCCACAGGCATCTAGGCCATGACTGGGAACCACACCTCCAAGGCTTAAGTAAATTATGAATTAACTGCTGTGTTGTTATAATCAAAGTCCATTTCTGCTGTATTGCTTCTAATTCCTTCAGTCCTAAAGCTTTCCCTGCACCCAGCAGAACCCCCAGCAAGTCAGCAACAGGCGTTTCAGTTCCTCACACCCGCTTCCTTAGGAAGTCAGAAGGCCAACTGCTCCAGAAACAGTAAAGTGTAAATTACTCAAGAGCTTTTTATCATGTTGAGGGTCAAGTCATCTTTTTTCAGTCTCCTTAAAAAGAGTCTAATAACTTTTTTATTCCCGTAAGCACCTGCAAACTTACTCCGCTATTGTAACTCTCAAGCACAGGCCCTCAGAGAAATCGAAACACACTTACAAAGCAGCAGGTTTACACCTTAAATCACCTCTTAAATGATAAATCAAGACCTATTACTAGTGTAATATAGCAACATAGTATCTGAGCAGAGTTTAATTTTTCTATGGCTGTTCTACAGTATATGCAAAAGATTGCCCATTTACAGGGGATGAAGCTCCAAGAACTGAATTTGATGGGCTCATCCCAGAAAGGTAGACTTTTTCTTGTAAATACATTGCAACCTTGGCACGAAGTTTCTGATCTAAGGCACCTTATTATAGAGAAGTGTGGAAATTTAAGACAGGTCTGCTTAGGTTTTGGGTTGGTTGAGCGAGTTTTGGCAGCAAAGTAAATAAAAGGCAACATAATTTTAAAATGGAAATGAAACTACAGTTACAGGCACATATACCGACTGAACTGGAAAACTTAAGATGTTAAAAAAGCTGTGATAGACAGGAATAAGTGTAGCATTAAATCTGTAGTTCTCAAACATCTACACAATATGGACAAGCAATGCTGTAAATCCTAATGTTAAAACCCCTACTCCCTAAAACTATTTTTACGGATTATCCAGGACTCAAGCAAATGAAATATTGTACTTTTCTTTTAAGTACCCATGAATCTTCCTAGCCTCCTTTTACAAGTATGTATAGGGAAAGCCAGGAAATTGGATACTAAATCAACCCTACCTAACATCATGTCGCTGACAGTATCTCATGAGCCAGAGGAATGTGCAAGAACACGTCAAGTTTCCTTCTGCTTGCTAATCAGACATAAGCTTTGGATTTTGGGATTAATCCTAACAATCAATTTTTAAAGTGGGTATTAATTTATACAGATATTTAGAAAAATCTGTCCTTGCTATCATCTGTCCAATTCAGTTTTTAATCTTGTTTAATTCATAGTCTCAACAACTTCCTGTAGCAGATGAGCTTCACAGTCTAATTACATGATGCATGGAAAGGATATCCTTTTAATTGCTACAGATTTTCTAACTTTTGGCCTCATTTATCAAATCCTGCCCCTCCCCAATGCCTTTTCTCCCCAGTTCTTCCATCACAAGCACAGGCAGGGCTGAAGCTCTGTAGCTCTGCTGTTTTCAGACCATTCATACTGGAACTGTTATGCCTGCTCATTCACTTCAAAGGCTCAGCCTTTTCACAAGCAAGCTCTTCCACACTCTTCTGCATTTGGGTCACCTCTTCCTAAAGAGTTCAAATAGCCTGAGACAGTACCTCAAAATAACTGTTGAGTTTGAACCTCTGACTTACGTAAAAGTACTGTAATTTATTTTTTAAAAATCAACTAACCCAAGCAGGCTAAAAAGTAGCTCATGGGTAAGGCATGTTCACTAGAGGGCTTGAGAAGCCTGTACACATGTCCAAGTCAATTCAAAATTTTCTAAGGCAACCATACACAAAAAGTTAACAGTCTCTTATTCTGCACAGTACATGCAAAGCAATATGATTTAATCACATCGCCCATTCAGCCACAGAACAAACCCACCCACTTTCAAACTGCAAAAAGAATCCATTTTCTGCCAAGAATCTAGTCTTACAGGGTGCTCCTCAGGATCAAGACCTATGATTTACGTGGCAGTTAAATGCCACTAAGAAGAGTTTCACATACTCAAGTAATGAAAGCAGACCATTTACTTCTGGAAGACAAGCTGCATTTCACATGATAACACAGCTGTCACAATCAGCAATGAGGGATTAAAAACTACTCTTGCTGTGAGATTCAAAACCCTATTTGCAAAAGAGAGGTAAATGCTAACTCAGTTTCAAGACGAGACAGGACTGGGAAAAAAAAGAAAAAGAATTTGAGAGTCATAAAGATCTCTTACACTCTTTTGTGACCCCCACCAGCATAAGGGAGAAGAAATGGTCAGTCATTCAGGACAGTCCAGCTAATAGGTTTTCCGTGCAAAAATGATTCCCATTTCTCTACCATCATTTTCTGCTGCAGCTTTCACAGAGACAGGAAACTGTTAAGTAGAGGCTTCATGCTGAGCCAGACATCCAAATGCCTCCTACCCTGCTACTCCCACACAGCCTACTGCTTAGGCTTGTGAGCTCCCCCAGTCTGCATTTAAATTCATTGAGGGGCTACACCACAAATAGCATGTGGCTAACATCATCATATAAAGGTCTCAAAAATGGCTGTCACTTTATAGTACTGGTGTGCCTGTAACCTTGACACAACTTATTTATTCAAAGTAAATGCTAAAGCTAATTGGGTAACAAAAAAAGCACTGAGAAAGAGATGCAACCTTGCTTTTGACATTTCATAGAGAAGCACTGTGGTCTGCAGACACATTTTACAAGCTTGCCTTGTTCTCACCTTCGTCTCCAACTAGGAGACTGGAGTAAGCAGACTCCATGTCCAACCCAGTAACATCCCTTCTGGATTGATGCAGGCTCTGGAAATGGTCTTTGACATTTGCACTGTAACACCGCGCCTCTCAGCCTGGCAGTAACACCAGATGCCCTCACTACACTGAGGCCATTCCCTCACCTGTCTCAATTCTACAGCACCTAGGAGCCAATTCAAGGCAGAGCAGTCCTCAGCTGCAACCAGCTGTCACTTTTTACAGGCAACCACAGAGGAGCATGGCATATACAGACTAGTCCTGTGAAGTAACTGACACATTGTATTGGGTTTCTGTGGTCAGGTTTTGGTGGCAGGGGGATGACAGGACAGGTTTCCTCCCACTGGCCAAGGCTAAGCCAATTAGGAATGATAGTAACGTCTCTGTGACAACATATTTAAGACGGGAAAGAAAGTTATTGTGCAGATGAAAATTGCAGAAAGGGAAGAGCAGAGTGAGAACGTGTGAACAACAATGTAGACACCAAGGTCAGTGCAGAAGGAGGGGAAGGAGGTACTCCTGGCACTGGAGCTGGGATTGCCCTGCTGCCCATGGTGCAGACCATGGTGGAGCAGCTCTGCCCTGCAGCCCATGGAGGACCATGGGGGTGCAGAGATCCACCTGCAGCCCATGGAGGAGCCCGTGCTGGAGAAGATGGATCCCTGAAGAAGGCTGTGACCCCATGGGAGACCCATGATGGAGCAGGATCCTGGCAGGGACCTGCAGCCCGTGGAGAGAGCAGCCCACACTGGAGCAGGTTTTCCCTGGCAGGACTTGTGGCCCTCTGGGGTACCCACACTGGCGCAGGCTTGTGCCTGAAGGACTGCACCCCATGGAGAAGTGACCCACGTGACAGCAGTTTGTGAAGAACTGTTGCCCATAGGATGGACTCACACTGGAGAGGTTTGTGCAGGATTGACTCCTGTGGGAGGGACCCCATGGAAAGCAGGGGAAGGACTCCTCTCCCTGACAGCGACAGAAACAGCAACTGACCTTAACCCCCATTCCCCATCTCCCTGCACTGCTGGTGGGGAGGAGGTAGAACTTGGAAGGAGAGGAGTGGGGGGCAGGTGTTTTTAAGATTATTTTACTTCTTACTCTTTTGCTCTGATCCTGTCAGTAATAAATTTAACTAGTATCCCCACTTTGAGTCTGTTTTGCCCATGAAGGTGATCAGTAAGTGACCCTTCCCAGTTCTTAACTCATGAATCCTTTGTTGTATTTTCTCTTCTCTGTCCAGTTGCAGAGGGGAAGGAGACAGCAGCTTTAGTGGGTACCTGGCATCCAGCCAGGGTCAACCTGCTACACACACACTCACTACTTGCCTGTTGGTCTGAGTACTAAACCCAAGCTTTTATTTGGAGAGACAACCCAGGTACTTGGGTTGGGCTGGCAGTGGTTGAGAAAAGGGAAAAAAGCCTATGTATTCACATGCAATTTAATTGAAAAAGCCAGGCTTGCTGGCATGAAAAAAAATAAAAATTAATGTATGAAGACCATGAACAAAAATATTCCCAAACAGCTATTTATAGCTTTGACCTTCTAGATTTTCTGCATCACTAACTCAAGAAACAGCCTGCTGCCTGGCAAGCAGAGGTGAAAGAAAGGAGAGCAATGCCAACTTGTTAAAGAAAGGCCTTGCTAAAGAGATACTGTCAGCCTGAAATTTTTAATTTCTATCTAATAGACATTAGATAACTATTACTACAAAAAGCTTATGGGATTACACCATGATTTTTGGAAGGGTGTGGTGGTGGGGTTCCTTTTCAGTCTTTGGTGCATAAATAATCAATTTCAATGCTCTGCTGACAACAGCATTTCATGTAATACACTCAGGGTTGGAAGGAGTGAGTTCTTGTTTGTAGAAGAAAAAGAGAAACTCAAAGAATAGCCAAAAGTCTTATGTACAAGTGGCACAGACTATTACTGTCATCTTTCCCTTCCATTTGTTTTCCCAGAGGGCTTATTTTTTCTTTTGGGGTTCTCTTAAGTATTGCACTCATGACACTCCTCCAGCAGAGGACATATTCTAAAGTTTGAGATTTCTTTCTTTCTCTTTTGATCTTAAATGAAAGATGACAAAGAGATTCCAGTACTAATGAGAGGATTACATTACCAAATACACTTTTTAAATGTCAAGTGTATATTACAGATTTTATTCTTCAAAGTTTCATATTTTCAAGCATTAAAGGGATCAAGATTTTGTCTTAGAACAGGTAGAAAGCAGCAAAGATGATCTCAAAAGGAGGAACTGAAAACACTGCTCATTTAAATTCCTAGACAGCACGTAAAGAGAACATTTGTATGCTACATACAAGTACCACATCTCCATAATTATTGTTTATAAGGTACAAAAGCACATAGAGACAGAATGAAGCAAAGTCAAATAAAACTGTAACAGGACAATCCCTAAGAGTAAGAGATACAAGAAGAAAGCTGGACGGCTGGGCAGAAGGAAGGGATTGGTAAAGCAGTAACACTGAGGTGTATCAAACAGCAACAAGTCTGGCAGTGTATGTGCTTCAATTCCCCTTTGCACAGCTTGGCTACTAACAAAGCTACTGCCTAGGCACACATGAGTAACACTTACAAGAACTCAGTAGCCACAAGTTGTTTGAAGATTAAAATTCTTACAGAATCATAATCCTCATAGCAACATTTTAAAGGTAAAAAGCCTAGTAGGCTTTTTTTAACCCTCCTGGTGGCTGCAAAGAAAACACTATGTAGCTAATTCTAGCCAGTTTTGCTTTTTTGAAACACTCAAAGACTTTCTGTTAGAAATAAATCAGTGAGTTTTCTTCAATTAACTTGTAATAAAAATTAAGCTTCCAAAGACAGGACATGTTCTGTATCATTTACCTTGTTCTTACCAAACCAAACCCATCTAGTTAGCAGGATTTAGAAAAGAAGCATGAAGTATGTTCGCCGAGTGGCTTTCACTATATGAGCACAATCTGTCTACCTATCTATATATATATTGTTCATGCAACCTCATACTGCAGTAATCACACATGTAAAAAGTTGGTGGTATAGTACACAAAATAACTTACATGACATACCTTTAAATTCTATGGAAGCAAAGTGGGTTTTGTCAGTCCTTTTTCAGCAATCTCAGGCATCAACAGTCATTAAAACTTTGAAGGACTCATTTGGAGGGAATGTGATAACAAGTAAGGGGAATTAGCTACAAGACATATTTCTCCTACTTGCAGTTAGTGCCTGACATCAGTCATTAAGAAAACAAGTATAAAGTCTGGAGAAGGCAGCCAACAAATCTTTCACAAAGAGAGGCTACAAATGACAGGATGGCTTTGAGCATTGGATTGTGCATAAATGCCCATTTACTAAATAGGTCAATACAGGTCCAGGGACAGTGGGGATAAGTGTTGAGGTTCTAACAGGTGGAGATGGCAGAGTGAAAAAAGAAACTCTATTGAAAATAAAAAAACCAAGAGTAACAAAGCAGCAGAAGCTGAGCAAGCTTCTTACACATATCCTGTGCACCTAAGTGTCCTACTGTTTCATCCTAAAGCAGAAAGAAAGTATCCTTCCCAAACACATACACCTGAACCACTTTTCTGTGCCATGCTCTCATCTCATAAGACCATTCCTGCTCTTACCAATTTCAAAATGATACTAAATTTCAGGGGAAGATCGAACTACATGCTACTGTCTGCAAACCCCGTAAGTCATTTTGGGACATCACACACCAGAGCTCCTATAATACACAGTGGGCAAAACACGAGTTCACAGAGAATGTGACAGGTGACAAAAGGACTCACTGGCACTAGGTTCAAAGCTCAGTATTTCAAGGTTTAGAAACATGAAAACTACACGACAAAAAACTACCAGCGACCAACCTTTAACCCTAGTTCTTACCTCAGCAGGCTTCTTTTGTTCATTTGCTGGTGTTTTTGACTTGCTCCTGTATTTAGAACAAGAAGAAAACGAAGTAGAAGGACCTGTTAAAAAAAAAAAAGTAATAAAAAAGGACCATTATAGCTCAGTTCAATTCATATAATTTTTTCAGTAAAACACAAGGCACTCCAAATATCTTGAATTATAATTTTTGACAAGACGTGGGCAAAAAAAACCTCTTAGGCAGTCTGTAGGCTTAATTACAGTTCCTCCTGTTCCTCTCGTTCTTTATAAAACCACAGCAAACTGAGCTTATGGGTACATTCTGCTCTGCCCAATACAAGCAAGAGTAAACAGAAACAAGCAGGCAGACCACTTTCCTTCATTTAGTACCCTTCTAACAAAGTGAAAGGAGGAGCAAAACAGAGGACAGAGTTTGCAAGTGCTCAAAAAAACCCCTAAAGAACAAAACAATGATAGTGAAGTGTGCTGATGAGAGATGCAAAAAAAATGTTCATAGTGGGATATGGAGAGATTTCTGGGCAAAATGTTATTTCAACAGAGGAGACATTGATGACTCGCGAGGAATATGACAGTGAATCACCATTATGTATAGAGCTACTAGATAGGCACAGGTTTATAAGAAACAAACACAACCTCTCATACAGGGTTGCTCTGTTTTGGTTTTTTTGCAGATAAGAGGGGGAGATCTTCAGCCAAATGTGTGCCAAGGAACACATAAAACACAACTTTACTAAACTGTTTAACAGACCAAAGCAGAATAGATCAAAAACCAATCCAAGATAACGTAACAATCAATAGACTGGTTATAACTCTAACATATCAATGCTCTAATAGCTTGCCATCCTCACCTATTTTAAAGTTGAGGCTCTGCACAACATGAGACAACAGGATTCTTTTTAAAAAGTAATAATAGAATAAGACCCTGGGCAGCAAAATTTCTCTTGAATTACAAATTTCTTCTTGGCAACTCTGAACGGAAAAGATATATAAGTTTCTCTTGAAATTCTAAGTAGACTCAAAAACTCCCCTTAGATTTTTAAGATCCTTTGCCTCATTTTCCTCCTGTAACACAATTCAGAACACCAAAGACCACAAATGCAAAAAGAAATGAAGTAAGAAACACTTTTTGTTTTTAATTTGTAAGAGGTGAGAGGGTTTGCCCTCAAACCACAGAGGGAAACCACAAGGGGATGATAGACCAAAAAAACCCCTAGCAGGTATTACTTACTCTCATTGTCTGAACTGTCACTGGTGCTTAGATGCCTGTGGCGTTTCATCCTGACGCATCCTAAAGAGAAAAAAAAAGTTGATGGCAACCATTCTACCAGAAAATCACCGGCTGCTGGCTGATGCCAAGTTCTTCACACTAAAGGCAAAGCTCCTCTGAAGAGCTCTCAGGCATAGGAATAATCCCAGTTCAGTCACTATGTTTTAGTTCTGCAAGCGCTTATTCTGAGCACCCTCAAAACCAGCATGCCTCTGCTGGGCAGAGCTGGCTTTTCATTTTGCAGAAAGAAGTGCAACCTGCCAGCTGATTCCCGGCAGGGCGTGAGCGGTGCTCTGCTCTCACAGGAGACTCAATGTCCCATCTGTTCAGCTGGAGGAAGAGTTGCCATGGTGGCAGTCACTAGCTGAGAGACGGGTGGAGGCCAGGAAATAAGGTGGATGCACAGCAAGGCGAGGATTTAGAAATGTAAGCTATCTTAGAAAGCAAAACAAAACAAACAAAAACCCCCAAATCCCTAAGGCATCCATGCAAAGCAAAAGGCAAATTTTAAATACGGATAATCATAGAAAACAGTGACTGGTGCCATTTAATTCAATCATCTGATTACTATTTAGTTCACAAGAAACATGGTTTTCAGAAGTTTGAGAAGTGATTGGTGGTATCACCGAGAAATATTTCTGTGATGCTGCACCAGTTGCATTTTAAAAAAAAAGGTATTGATCTTTTAATTTTTGAACATGTAACACATACAGAGAGCGGGGCAGAAGAAATTTCTGCACCTCTACTTAATAAAAGCAAAATCAAAACAGCAGTCAGCTATATACTCTAAACAAGTGCCAAGAGAAATCCATACACATTCTTATTAGTTCTGCTGTTCTATAATATTCAATGTTATATTTGCTAAATAAGGTTCAATAACTGTTTACAATAGCAGTAAATTAAAATCACCTCTATGTTTTTAATGCATTGAATGAGAAAAACCAATAGAGAAAAAGGAGTAAAAAATTATTCTGCAAGAATAGATGAGAACTCTATCTTCTTTGTTTGTTTTTAAGCAGAAGATATGGACAAGTACGTTATAGACAGCTGAACCTGAAATGCCTGCAGTACTCTAAGTGCCAGCCTTGCCACACCTGAAATGCAACCACCTTTGTTTCTTAAACATAACCACATGCCATTAAAAAAAAAGCAACACAGCTAAATATGCCATTTGATAAAACCTCCACATTAGTTACTGTACAATGGGTCTTGAGATTATACAAATACCATGGGATAAACAAGATTTCCAGATAAGAGAAGCCTGCCCAAAGGCTTTGAAGAGATTGAAATTGAATTGTTTGCAGCACAAGTGTTTAATTTAGTGGAAAATGTCAGCAGTCTTTGTAGTTAAGAGAGTGAGTTTACTGAATCTAAATGTAATGATCACTCAAAGTTTAAACCAATCCTTTCAACCTGTTATAAAAAGACATTGCCCACACTCCTGGAAGCTGAAAAAGGAAGCAACATGTGCAATTTTCAAGAAAGCAGATGCAGAACTTCTGAGTCAGTTATTTAACCTGTGGGAGAAGACAGACAGACACAGGACTGTGGACAGAATATCAAAAGGTGTCCTTTTCATCACTTAAGCAAGCTACAAAATTCCATTACATAAATAATTTCATATTAATTCACCTTCTCACAGCTCAGGCAACCTGGAGGAGGCAAGGCAGTCATGCTGTACATGAAGACCAGTGTCCAAGAAAAGAGCATCAAAAAAGAAATGCCCAAAACACCACAGGACTTCACTTCTAGCTAGCAATGTATGGTGACTTGTGCAGATGAAGAAACTTCCATGAATCTCTTGGACAAAAGCTGTTTGACAGATAGAAGGCACCTGGGTCAGAGGGACTTGTCTTTGTACATGTTTTGGGGGCACCAGACTTGAAGTTCACTGCAGGGCAGCAAGGGGAGGTCCAGAAGACTACTTTCATATTGCCAGCTCACAAAGTTTAAAGGCATGGATTTTAATCAAAAATAAATAAAATGGTACTGCCTATTTGAGAGCTTGTACTCTCCAACAGCCAAACCCAGTTCCCTGGAGCATACAACTTTCCCTAAAAAGAGGAGGTTCTGCCTGTTGAAAGCAACACCTTCTCTGCTGGCAGTCTACAGTTCCAACTAACCTGGCTTCCAGATCATCAGGCATCTTACAAGACCTTGGGAGACAACAAAAAGATGGATCTACATGTGCTGAGCTTGCTTTGTTTTTATGTTCAAGATGAATTTTTGAGCAGTTGTTAAAAGGTGCTGAAAGCAGGCAATTCCCCTCTCTTATAGTCTATATAAACATGCAGCAATAAAACCTTTCCACTCTCTACTAAGAACAGCTATCTGCAGAGCACAACATGAGCATTCAATTAAAGCAGGATCAAACATGAGGTTGAGAGAGACAACTACAAGAGGGAACACCCAGGAAGCCTGGACTTCTGCCTGGCTAACTGGGAGAGAAGCGCTGAGATGGGTACTCCAAAGACAGCTTACACAGAAACAGCAAGCGTAACAAAAACTTCAGAACAGAAAGTACACCTCTGCCAACAACTCCATAGAAGGGGGGGAAAAAACCCAAACCAAAACTAAACAAAATTAAAATGCTGTTATTTGAGAACTGGATTTGTAGCAGCTCAGGCAAGAGATTTACACCTCCATCACAGCAGACAGAAACAGAAAAAGCAGTCACTCACTGTTAAAAGCCCTGAATAGTAATAACACTGTACTCCAGCCTGACTTTTTTTTCAGCAATATTAACCACAACAAGAGTGAATAAAAGCCCACAGAGCTACAACAAATTACAGGTGTGCTGTATTCAGTAAGACAGGTTATTAAAGTGACCAACAGGCTACAAGGAGTAAGAGCCTCCCCACACCATTCAACAGGTCCACCTCTACAAGAGGGCTTCACTTTTGTTTTTAACAGGGAACTTTGCTTACCCTTGCATACACTGGGACTGCCACACAACTGCCAGCTTGCTCCCACCCCAAAGCATGAGGGCTTATCAGAAAAGCTCACTGATAATGATGTTTCCACTCCCTAGCCACTACAGAGGGATCCCAAAGGAACATCCACTCTGTGGGTAATGTTCCCACCTCACTCCACCTGGCTTTGCAGAATGCAGAAGAAACAGCAGCTGCTCAGTTCAGAAAAACAGGGGATACAAAGCCAGACTCTCCCACGCTATGGAAATTGATGTCAACTTTTGCCAGCTTCAGTCCAATTACCCCCAAAGCTGTCCAGCACTCTTCAGTCTGTCCAGGTGTTTTGCCAATGTGCATGCTGAACTTGTTTGAATTCTCAGAACCTAAGTTTTAGCATTTAAATTTTCTAGCAGTTTCAATATAAAAGCTACAAAAAAGAGGGAGTGTAAATCAACTCAACACTGAGATGTTGTGCAGAGCAAAAGAGGCAAGCAGCTCCACCCCCCTCAAAATGCCCCAAGAAAATCCTTATTTCTCAGTCACTGATTCATGATTCTCACTACCTTAGAAGGTTAAGTAGGGGTGCTTCAGCTGTGGATTTGAAAAGTGCTCAAGCCTTATAGTCAAGCACATATTACCTTTAAAATTATCATTAATAATACAAACACAATATACTTTGATCTAAAGTGCTTCCCCGCCCCACCTTTTTTTCTTATTTTAAATCCACAGGGGAATTAACAGCTTGTCAATCACTTGTATGACAACATATACAAATTCCAAAGATATCTATCTCCAGGGATCTTGTAAATGAAAATTGGAATACAGAAGTGACATTAAGAAATCATCATGTCACAAGGAAAAAGATGCTCAGCTCACCAGCAATTACTGCAATGGAGCACTTGCTGGCATAATTTTTAGTATCAATTACTAGAATTATTCCTAAACTTGAACCACATTCCACACCTGTTGCACTTCTAACTTGCCAAGCCATGGCTGTGTGGTTATCCCCCACCTGCTTGAAACAGCTTAAGACAAGAACCACAAGGTTAAAAAAAGAGAAATCAGCCTCATTCCCTGCTGTCACCTAAACACCCAAAGGCAGCTCAAGATGCCCTGAATCCTTTTGGGTGTTCAACCAAAAAACAGTCCCAGGAAAACCTCAGCCACAGACAGCAACACTGTGCTTGCCAGTTTTCCCTGGCTTCTGAAAGGCTACTGTACACACTGGGAATTTTGCCCTGGAGCCAGAACCAATGCTTGCATCCAACGTGTCACTGCACTTTTAAGGAAAGCCTGGAAAAAGCCCTGCTGCACTCACCTGGCTAAAATTAAACATGGATCCCAAGCTAAGAGGAAACAGTATCTCAGCCAGCATGTGCAAGAATCTGACTAAGAGTATAACACTGACATTTCCAAAAATCTAAGTAATACGTTTTATAATTAATGATTTCTAAATTAAGTTTGCTCCTTTTTGCTTATGCACAAACATCTGCACTGCTGAGGTGAACAAGAAACAGCCACTTGCCTCTACCACCATTCTTTCCTCTCCCCGAAGAAAATCAATGTTGCACTGACTGAAGGCCCTTCCCATTTCTGAAAAGCTAGTTACCATGCATTACTCCAAAAAATCAGTCAAGTGGCATACATAAACAGCAGACAGTTACCAAATTTCAGAGCCTTACCCAAAGCAAAAACCCATTCCAAATACTTGCAGAAACAACAGCAACAAACAGTTTGCACCAGAGTAAACAATTAAGATTACCAAATAAACTATTAAATTTAGCCTCTTTTTCTGACACGTCCTCAGGATAGTTCATCAGTTACAGCAGAAATAAAGATGAGATATTGCCGAGTCCGAATTTGTACAGCATGTTAGACAAGACATCAGTGACAAGCACACAAAATGAATCCTTAAAGCCAGCCAAGATTTCTGAACAAAACAGTATCTCTAAGGAGTAGCAGTGCTTCCTGGCTTCAGTTTGTTGCAGAGAAAGGTTAAACATATCCATATGCTACTCAGTACCTGTTAGGATCTATACAGAAAGAAAAAGCAACCAAGAAATTCAAGGAACTGTTAAGCAAATATATCCTAGACCTGTGAGATTTTATTTCTTCACATCTTAAAATAGCCTGACAAAAATGGAATTGGCCACAGCACTATGGAAATTTTCAAGTGGGACAAAAAATAACCTACTTTCTTTATCTTATTAAAATAAAAACAGCATCTATGTATGAAAACCAAATGACAAGCTACATGCAAATTTCAGATTAAAATTCTGTACTTACACTTTTACAATATGGCTTTTTTTCAAAAAAAAAAAAAANAGTAGGTAGCAATTTCCAAGTCTCCAAAATGTGGTTTATGTAACTGTTAAATTTAGATTAGGAAGCAAATTATCTTGAAAGGTCTCCAGGAAATGTAGTACAGTAAAACCATTTAAATAGGTCAGATTTCATAGTCAACTGCCAGGGAAATTATGAAATATGAATAGAGTTAATACAACCTTTCAAATAACTAGAGGAAGAGAGATCACTTGTGTTTGGGGGTTTTATTATTATTTTTTAATATCCTATCCAATCTCACAAAAAGGCTATATAAACTGGAAAAAACACCCACTTGGAACCTGGTTTAGCAATATTTGCTGCACTGAGAAGGCTTGAAAGGTTAAACAATTCACAGAAAATGATGTTCAGCAAAAAGAACAATCTTAACCATTCCATGATTGCTTCTTTATTTCACTCTAACCAGAAAATTTTTAAAAATTAGTAATATACCCCTACTCTATTTAAGAACCGCCTAAGAGGGTGACCACACCTATCCCCAAAATAAAGGATTCAATTATTCTCTGAAGATTGTACTGGGCCTAGTATGGAATAAAACTTTTCTTGCTACTATTTCGTACTAAGTCTTGATTACAATACTAATCTGTAATTCAGCAAAGGAGGAATGCATCAGTTTTTAGAAGCAGCAGCCCCAGCAAGAGCTGATTTCTTTGTCATTAGGCAATAAATAATTGTAGCAGGCAAGGAAGCACACAATACAGAAATCTGGCTAATAACATGGGTCTGTATGAAATGCAATAGGAAAAAGACACAGTCTTGACCCATGTTTTCCTTGTATGTTACCTTTTTATATAAAGCAATTTGGTAGCTACCACAAAGGCACTGTGGGTTTAAAAAGGAGAAGGGGGGAAAAAAAGTCCAAAACATCATCTTCTAGCATGACTTATTCCCTGAAACAGTACAATTCTGAAGTCAGCTGATAGCTCATAAAAGTAGGATGAAGAAACCCCAAATATAAACCCACACACACACATTCTTTTGTGCATTATGGTTCAAAAGGGAACCCTGACATTATTTTGTATACCCTTCTACCATGATGATCCATCATTCAGTCTGTTGCAAAGCACTTAGTGCCCATCATTTTGCCTTCTCAGTATGAAAAGAGGGTGATGCTACTTCACAGTTATCACGCGCTTCGACAGTGCAATAAAATACATCACACCCCAAGTTCCACTGCCTTTCCTACCTTGAAAACAGAAGTGCAGCTTTTAATTTCCGGTGCTGCATCCATGCATTGAACCACTGTGAGGGCAGGGGGGCAGGCTTACATCAGAAGCCTCCAGCTAAATTGCCTCATGCCAAGCAGCTTGTTAGAAATCAGAAACCCTCCTCAGAATAGCAAGTCGCCAGCAACACGTGCAGTGCTACCATTGCCTCAGCAGTAACTCTCCAAGAGGCTAGAAAGAAATTAAATTGCACTGCTTTCTTGACACCCAGCAGTGTCCCAGCAGCCTTATTTTCATCTTCGAAGCAAGCCCCACATGCTGGCCTGTACACAGAGCAGCTGGGTGGGCCAGGCTGACATGCAAATATTTCTCGTCATTGAACACTGCAGCTTTAGCATTAGCATCCTGAAGAAGATACTGATCTGGGCAGAATCAATTAAAAAAAAAGGAGGGGAAAAAAAAAAAAAAAAAAAGAGCTACTCTGCTTCAGTCCTCATTATTAACTTTCTACTCCTGAACACAGCACTGGTTTTATACCAGCTGTTTATTAACAGGACTATTATTTTCCTAAAACAGCAATAGAGATTTGGACACAAAAAAAAATTATTGCCTTCAAAATACCATATTGAGTTTGAAAGAAAACCTGCTTCCAACATAAAATAAAATATAAAAAAA
>VXBX01002563.1:442967-467178 GCA_013400415.1 Scytalopus superciliaris
AAAAAAAAAAAAAAAGCACTTCCTTCCTTAGAACCACAACCAGCCCAGTCTTGCCTGACATTGCCACACTTGCCTATCTGAGGTGTGTTTGCCTGGCTACAGCATGGTGAACACTCCTCACCCACCTCCCAGCTCCTTGCTTTCCTCCCAGCATCCCTCCTAGGCAGGGAACACCCTAAAATGAAGGCACATCCCTTAGGAAAGGGAGCCACGGCCCTCAGCAGGGCCCTGTGCTCAGTATGGCTGCCTGCACACCAGCAGAGTGTCACACCCTGCTCTGCCCACTCCAGCCAGGCCCATCACATCACTCCGGGACCGTCCTGGGGGAGCAACAAGGTCCTCAGTGTGCTGAAACAAGGAGCTAGTTCCCTGTGGGAAAATCAATCACACTGGCATTAACCACACTGGCACTGCCACCTCAGCTGTCACACGGCGGGTCAGCGCCAGAGGTGGAGGTGGCCAGCAGGGCATGCAGAACCACAGGGCAGGGAGGAGCACCATGCTGACAGAGGGAAGCCACACAAACCCTCTCCTGTCAGGCTGTTGGAAACTCCACAGCAGCTACGTGATCCTTGGAGGAAACGCCAAAGAGAAGGGCCAACTTGTGTACGGCCCTCTAACTACACACCTGCACCAAGCGCCAGGGAGAAGCACCTACCCCAGCTACGTGTGCTCAGGGTGTTCGATTCCTTGGAAGAACCCACAGCATGGGAGACAGTTTCTGATCCTGTGTTGTTGGTTTTACAGGGCTTCCTCGGAAGAAATCTCACACCTGACTTAACACTGAGGTAACCAATAAGCAAGGGACAAAGGAAAAAACCCCACAAGCCCACTCATTCAGTGAAGATGAAGCTCGTGACAACATCTGCTTCGAAGAACGATGTGGATGCAGTGCTACTGAAACTGGGCCAGCAGCAGGTCCTGCCTCACGCGCAGTGCTAAGCGGAGCAACCGAGGAGCTGGCTGCCCAGGCCTGCCACACACGACATCCACATTCCCTGTCTCTGCAAGGAGACTGCAGTCCTGGGCGCGCCAGGCAGGAGCAGCACGCACACGCCTCGCCAATATGACTGAGCAGAAAAACCTCTGAGCGTTCAGCCCGGCATTCTATTTTAAGAACTGGTATGATTCACGTTACCTTGGCTCTAAGTGTTTTGCAGCCTTTACCGTATCTACCCTCGCGACAGGCTCATGTTAAGCAAGCACTGAAAGCCCTGACATTTCAGAGCTGCAGCACAGAGCAGCCATACATCACACGGGGAGCCTCCGGCACAGCAGGCAGCTACATCCAGGTCTCCCAAACACATCCTGTGACCTTGCCACTCGCTGCCCTTCCTGCTGATGCACATGCGGAAACAAACAGAAGAACAATCAGAAAAATCTCTAGGATGCACTAAGTCACTAAGCATTGTCCTGCTTTTGTGCAGTGATGAAACTGCAGGAGGAGAGATGGGGATTGAAAAAACCAACAAAAACCCAAAACCACAAAAGCGTCACTACGTAATTGAAAACTGAGCAATAACCAGTATTAGAAAAGTTCAAGTGAAGCCCCACTTTGCTCCATCTCCTGATGCTGCCAGCAGTTGCCCACTTGTATCTGTTTCTCTGCTCTTCAGCTGTACTAACGCATGCCTTCATGACAAAACACAGGTAAGGAACTAGTATTGCAGCTAGGAACACAAGCAGGAAATATTATCAAAAAAGAAAGGATCTAGAAATGTATGCCCTATTTGAGATTATGAAAAACAGCTTTACTATTAATAGCATAGGCAAAAGTTCTCAAACTACACGATACTTGCTTAAAATCATTTTTTAGTACTCACTAATAAATACATTATAGTAGCTTTCACTGTTCTTGTTTTGGTCTTCTCAAATCTCAAATAATAAAAGAATCAACATCATCAGCCTACACTAAATATTTTATCTGTTTTGACTTATTTGATTCTTACTTATAATGCTTTGAGGAGGCCAACTACTTTACTGCAAAATTTTGCATCACTAACAAAACCTGAAGGATTGCAAAGGGCAGAAAACATCAAGATGCATCTTTATAGTCTACTCAAAGAAAGCAAGAACACAAGTATTTTCCCCATAGGAAACATTAAGTTGATAATTTCTTTCCTTATCTGACAAAAAGTGGTTTTCATTTACAAGCTGAAATAAACACTGGATGCTAAAGATTTCCTTAAGTAGAAAGAGTGCACTGAGGGGATCGCTGGATAGGAACAATTAAAGGGAATGCACTGTCACAGCCAGAACTTTAAATAGTATCTGGAATATTTCAAATCACTGGTTGAATACCAAAATACTATTATATTTTCTAGCATTTCACATGACATGTATGTATGTGGTTGCACTATTATTTTGGTTCTCTGTGTCAAAACATCACAGCATGAACAAACATTTAGTATAAGATTTCTTATAACACTTTTTAAACTAAAAAACTTTTTAAAGAGACAACAAAACTTGTCTTAATAACTAAATTTAATTTTAGTATCTGCTCAATTAATTTAATGTTATGTGCTACAATCTGTAATACACAACACACCAAAGGACACTGAGGAATCTTTTACTCAAAGAAACCTAAAACAGATTTAAAAAAACATAAATATCATTCCAGGTTTCTTTAAATCACCAACATAATGAAAGAGATACTGTGGCCAACTGATGTTTGTCCATTTTTATGTGAACAGTAGAGGAAAAAAAAAAAAAAAGGCTATTTTTTTCTGTCATAATGCAAGGTGCAGCACTGACTAAATAAACAGCAAACTTGCTCACTGGGGCTGATGCCACCCTGAAAAGAGGAACCAAAGGATGACTCTATTTGTCCAAGGTTTCCAAAATGTCATGTCTTGTTTGGGAAAGCAGTCAAGAGATGTAGCTTGAAAACTACATAAGGTTCAATTCCTCATCAAACGACCAAGCTGAATCCCAACCATTAACATTCCTCTAAATTCCTCCTTCCTCTTCCTTCCTGTTGAAACAATAAACAAGATTTAAATGAGTAAGAACTAGATCACCACGCTTCTACTGTTCCTAGTAGAAAGCATGTCTTTTTAAGCTGTGCTGAAGCTGAGTAAGTAGATGGAGGTAGCTTTTTTGGCACAGGAGAAAAGGTGCCAATCCACAGGGTGGATCAAGAGCATGGGGACTTGAAGAGGTGGGAGTTTGAAAGTACAGGAGAACACTGTCCTTTCCATCCTGTGAGGATAAGGAAACATCACAGCTGACCTTTGCAAGTTGCTGGGGTGCAAGATAAGGAGTCTGACTCCAAAGCAGGTCTCTCTGTCCACTCTGCACTCCTGTACTGGGAAAAATGGAAATCCCCGCAAGCCACAGAAGCAGGGAGGAGCTTCACCACATGTGTATTCACAGATAAGAGCTACAAGACGCTGTAGCTGCTGCAACTGAATCTCATGCTGCCAAGCACAGTAATAAAATCTCTGCTGAGAAACAGAGAAAAGAGCTTCCAACTGAAAGTACAACTATAAAATCGAACAAAACAAACAAAGCCACCTTTACAGCAGCATCACTCTTAAGACTACGATGCAATGCAAAACCTGCAGTTGACATGTTTGGTACATGCAACTCCACCTGGTCAGTGAGGTTTTCATAAAGCTGTAAAGAAGCTTCCTTCTCTGCAGGCTCACACAACTGCAGGGCAAGGGACAGGCCACAGCTGTATCAGCTATCAAGGGCTTTGTACTTGAGGGAAGGCATGACCAAGCCTGTGCTCGGACTGAGGCGGAATAAAGCCACCTAAGAATTCTCTTCTGCCACACACCTCCCCAGCAACACCAAAAGTGACTGGTTGTTCACACTAAAGCTGCGATCCAGGAGCAGCTCAGGCACTGTCCATCTACTCCCTTGGACATCCCTGCCAGGATGTCTATCCCAACATTAACTATGGCTTCCAGTTAATACATACACAGCCACACCACAGTATCTGCGAGACACTTTTGAAAGGTATGAAGAAGATGAAAACATACACATTAACTGAATGTCTTTAAAAACGGGGCACTTGTGCATTGCCAAATCACCTGTAGCAGAAAGTATTGTAGGAAGAGAACAGCACTGAGATCTGTGCATTGATCAAAGAGAGGCATCCTTCCAGCAAGGCCCAAGAGCAAAGGCAACAAGCACCTATACAAGCCTGTCTGGTTCCATTTGCTACATCCGCTCTGCCACAGAGAAAGCTTTGTGGATGAGCAACACTAGTAGATCACTCATTCAGGCTAAGAGCAAGGGAGCATCTTGCAGCTCCCTGCAGCACCACTGTAGAAGGATTTTCAGAATGTGAACTTCCAACAACAGCTGTAAGGAAAGCATGCCATAGCTTTAGGGTAAGAGATTAAACAGACCGAGACTAGCTGAAAAAGGAGGATGCAGAATAGGAGACACCTGTCCTAAGTGGCAAAGAGAAGCAAACAGGATGAAGAGACTAGTTACCGCTTCTCATGGCCCAGAAGACAAGGGACACAAAAAGTTATGGAACAAACTGCAAAGGAAAGTAGTTAAGTGAAGAAAAGAAAAAAGAGCCATTTTATACAAAATTACTTACAAAAACTCTATGCTACAGGATATGGCAGAGGTTGAAAAGCAAACAGATTGAAGAAAATTAGCCAAATGGAGGACAAGAGCTATTAACCACAACATGTCATGCCAACCTGCTGGAAATCCCAAAGTCAAAATTTTATGAGAAACAGTCTATACAAGCTCTATAATGCTAGGTGACCACTGTTGGCCATTACCAGAGACAGCAATTGGCCTAATTCAATAAGGGTGTTCATCTGAAAAAAGACATATTCATAACTCTTAATTCATCTCTGTGTGATGGTTTTATTGGTTTTTAATATATCACTTCCTAATCTGACCTCTGTGGACTACAGATCAGATAGGTGGTCTATAGGGCCATGATAAATACTGAAATGAGTATGTTTATCAGACAAGATTTTGATTACGATGAGCACAACTAGCAGAGATTCTGACAGTTGACATACTGTTGCCCTGAAGAGTTTGTTAATTGCTGCTCACTGTGAAGAGCTATTTTGGTCAAAACTATTAAGGACAAGATGAGATCATTCCCAGTGTGCTTGAGTTGCTGATTTTTAATTTTTTTTTAAAAAGAGAAATCAAATAAACATGTTGTACCAATATAGCCTACATGCAACTTAGGGAACTATGCATTCAGGATTTTCTTTTGGGTTCTTTTCTCCTCTGCAGAGATTTAATCCCTTTAAAAACTAGACTTCCAATTCCATATCCCAAGTTTAAAAATCCACTACACTTTCATTTTCTTCCATTTTTCCAAATCTGGATAACTAGCACAGTGTTCTCACATGATTCTTACAGGTTTATTATCTCAAACCTTTCCAAGATACACATCTGAAGTTATTCTGTCTCTCTCCTCCCTCACAGGGAAATAACCCAAAACCTCCAGCCAGCATTGTACTGCTGCATGCTTGAATTCTGCAAGCTAAACTCTTAAAAACCTACTTGGACTACTCAGAAAAATGCAACCATGCTTAAACTTTTGCCTGTAAAGCTCAAACATGAGAGTGATCCATCTCATCTGAGCCATTAATTTCCTCTGTCTGAGGTCACATTTTCCAACTGCAGTGGCAACACATGATGCATCTGAGCCCTGCTAACGGTACAGAATCAGGTGGGAGGAGAGGCTGATACTGATTTTGTGTAGAAAAGAATTGCTAAGCCCTGACCCCTCAAAGACAAAGAGATGGTGCAAGAGCAGGCAAGGCCAAAGCTCTATTTGCAGAAAATCAATGGGTTATGCACAATAGCAGCTGCACTCAGATGTTCACAACTCAGCTGGAATCTGTAGATCTGGTCTCTAAATTCAGAGTATCTGACACTGAAAACTAGGAAAAGAAATAAAAAAGAAAAAAAAAAACCACTTCCCCTTCCCTTTTTTTTATTTTTAATTTTTAAAAAAATTTAAGCAGTCAAAGCAGAAGCAAGCTCTGAACTAAAAAGTCTTGAAACTGAGATGACTGCATCCTTCTCTTTGCCACTCCTTATGATCTTTGTTAGCTCAGCTTAGCTTCACTTTCCACATCAGTCCAAAAGCTGAATAAGTAATAAAACTTGTATCAGGAGAGGGCTTTATAAGCACATTAGAAACATGTAAGGGAGACTGGTTACCTCGGTTCACCGGACAGCTTGAACAAGGCTTCATAATGAGGGACAGGTGTTGGCACCAATTAGGAATACTCAGCTCACTGATGACATTGGCCCCTCAAAGCACTGACTGCACTTTAATCCTCTAAGCCACATAAAAGAAAGGCAGAGAGTGGGCAGACAAAAAAAGAAAAAAAGAATCTCTGAAAACGCCTCTGCAGAGGATTGAAATATTTTTGCTTACTTAAGGGAAAAAAATAGAAGTGTCACAAAGCTGCAGAAAGTTCACTACAAAGTATCTTGAGTACATAGATGAATCTAAACCTTCTGCACAACCAGTTTTTAATTTTAGGAAGGGTATCACTGTGTGTATTATGCATTCATCACAACTACCAGAATTTGTATCCAGAAAAGAAGCACAGAATAAAAAGGAGTAGAAGCAGCACATGTAAATATTGTGGTAAGATAAAATTATTCCATCTATGCCTACCAGCCTTCCAAGTATTATGGGATACATCAAGGTAGATTTCAACTAAGATTATTACAAGAGTTCTGCAGGCTGGAATCTTACTGTTAACAGCTTCTTTTATTACTTCCTTCCTTTTAAAAGACTTTATATTCCTCTACAATTCAAAAAGCTTGCATTTAAACGGTGATATTTGAAAGTTGAAGGTACATAGGTTCGATTTACACATTGTAAACACCAACGCACACATTTATTTATTTTTAGGTATCAGTTCCTCCTTCACTTACATGCCAGGTCATGAGGTGGATGTTTTCACTTCAGCTGATGACATCACAAGCTCCTAAAAAAATGAAAGGAGTGCTATTTAGGTAGTAGGAGTGACACTAGGCATTTCAAATTTGAGCTACAATTTAATTTTGGGCAAGTAAGTGAAGGGTGTATTATATTTTTATTGCAACTTTCACAAGCAAATGACACATCCGTAATATAAAGCCTTAAATTCCCTATTTCTCATTTTAATATGTGGGAAAATGAAATGTATCAGCTGTATGTGCACATGCTACAATATAAGTACAGTAAGTACTATGATGAAAAATTAATTTGTGAGAATAATCTCAAAGTTGATTTTGCCATCCTATTAATGTGAATAGGAACTGACTTCACCAATATCAACAAAATCAAATTTTAATTAGTATTTTCTCTGTTCTGTTTTGGGAATACAAAATAAACCCAAAAAGCCTCAAAACACCAAGCACATTCACATGGCTGAGATAGCTGCACACTTATTCATCTATCTTAAGGGGTTGATTTCTCCAAATACACTGATGCTTTCTTCATTCAATAGGGTCTTCTACGAACCAAGCATGCTTATAAATCCATAGGAGGGCAAATAAAACAGGTATAGAGGGAAAGCTCCATGTGGCTCCTGGTTTAGTTCCTCATGACATTCCTTCAAACCTCTCCTTGACAATCCCAGATAGCTCAGCTTCCCTGGCAGGGATTCTGCTTACTCACCCTTTTTAATATAGTCCTGAGCCCTGAGCAATATTAAGTATGGGAATAGAAGGAATTTTTCCCTCCACCAGCTGCCTCCATTCCCTTCCTACAGGATCACACACATGTATGTTTTGTGCCCTATTGTAATGCACATGGCAAAAACATTAAAGTCGTTACACCCAACAGATTAGTTGCAGCTCCTCAGACATGTCAGCAGCTCGACCAGGGTCTGTCCTGGCAGCCAGTCTGCCCCATGCCTTGGAGTAAAAAGTTAATAAAAACAGGACAACTATGAGCTGGGGAAGAAAGTATTAGACAGCAAAAATTCAAGTAAAACCCAAGGAACTGTTAACTGCATACCCTGCCAGAAGAAAAAGAATTAAAAAAGAGGGAGATGACAGTGTTTTCCTAACCAAAATCAGGCAGTTTCTGGCCAAAGTGTCAGCACCATGCTCTAATATTTGTGCTTCTCCACCCATCTGCAGTACAAGAGGATACAACCACCCATCCACTGAGGAGTGGCACAGATCCCATTACTTATTACAACTATTGTTGCTCAACTTAGGCTGTGGCATCAAAGGAAAACATTTCCTTACAATCTGAGGTGGGGTGGAGAGGGGAGAGAGAAGGCGAACACACAGTATTTTATAGCTCCTGTGTGTTGACTGTACAAAATTTTAAAGCTTTGGCTCTATTAATTTTCTTTGATTTAGTTTTGTCTTCAGGGGTTTTGTGTTTGTGTGTTTGGTTGGGGTTTTCTGGGGGCAGTGAGGAGGTGGGTGGTTGATTTGGGTTTTTTTTTTTTTTTTTTGGTTTTTTTAATCATCCTAAGTTCCTCTTCCCATCTCCCTGACACTCTCTGGCTATACCCCACATTAAGCAATTAACTTTGAGCAATGCAAGAAGATGTGTGGATCAAAGCAGTACCAGAGCCAAGGTTGCTGAAACATGAATCACGCTACGTGGGTCGGGTTTTTAACTTGAGATAAGCAGATACACCCTGCCATCACCACCACCACACACACAGCCTGAAGCAATCCACACTGTCCATAAGCAGGAGAGGCAGTGCACTTGGCACCAGTGTGCATGGGAGCCTTCAGGCTCCATCCAGAGGCACCCAGCTCATGCGCAGCAGGAACACGCTGTGCCCAGCACACACACAGTGAGTGGGGGTGACCAGAGGAACTTGCTTTAAAAGCCCAGCTGGTACTACTCTGCCTGGTACTCTGCCTTTACCCTCCAGCTAAGAAATGCCAAGAGCCTCACCCACAAAGTGCACTGGGGGAGGGAGGAATGGCAAGCAAAGAAAAGAAGTAAATAATTAATACATGCCTGGCTAACTTTTCCAAACGTGACTTCGAACAAATTTCTCTTATGAGATGTTTCATTATGGGATGATTCTTTAAGTGTCCCAATTGAACCCATTTAATGTACATTTTCCATAGAAACACAAGCAAAGCCCTGGTTGTGGCAGCTCAAATGGCATCATTAAAATGCAACACAGCCTACAACTTTTAAATGTGAACAAAACCACAGCTTTTGCCTCCCAGTTGAACCACAAAACTAATATATTTTTGAACTCTTCATTAAAAACACATTTATTTGCTCAGTGAAATGCCAAGATGACTCTGAAATACTAAAAGGTTCAGATAATTTTTTTTTCTCTAATTCTTATAATATACAGTCACAATCTTCAGTCCCAACTTCACTTATTTCACAGCCAGGAGCAAATATGCAAAATAGGATGAAAAGCATAGTTGTCCCCACAAAATACCATTTGGCCACTCCTTTTTTGAAAGCTAGTCCTAACATATTGATTGAGAAACATCAAGCTAAGTTACCTCAAATTAATGATTAGGGAGCTCTTTCCCAGTAATAAAAAAACAAAACAAGAATAGCACCCTCCAGCCTGGAAGGATGTCAACCTCCCCAGATCAGCAAGTTCGGAAGCAGGGTAAAGAATGCACAGGAGATGCTCACCCTCCCCTCAACACACACTGTGCCAACAGACTCCATGCTTTACTCTCCTTTTGAAAAAGTAAGGGGTCAGCAACAGAAACTGTGTCATGGAGAAACAGAAAAACAAACAAAAATTTGTAAGAATTAAAGAACAGCGTAGACACAGAAAACAAAACTTAGAAATGCACAGGAGCTTTTCATAAATACTGCCTGGAAACTAAGCGTCACCAGGGAAAAAAGCATCAGCAAGATTTATTTCTTAAAATACAACTTTTAACAACAGAAGGCCATTTGGAACATAGATCTATTTTTGCAGTTATCACTACTGTTATACTATCACGCTCTCTCTAATTTACCATAGTACCTACCAACAGCCAAGCCACCAAAACAAGAATTGTGCTGGTTGAAAACAGTGCTTCATGTTTTTCTCCTCAACCATCCCACACACGCTGCACTGTCATTTTCAAAAACCAGAGATGGTCGCAGAAAAAAGATCTGCCAGTGTCCTGGAAAAGGGCAGGCAGATAGTACGAAGACCTCAGACTGCAAACAGAGGCTCCACAGCCTCTCCAGGGGAGCCTCTTCCACTCTGCACAACCCTTACTGCCAGAAAGCCTCTCCTGGCACTTAAAGCACACATCTCCCTCGATGCAGCTCAAGCCCTTTACCAGGTCTCTCTCTGCACTGGACCCTGAAGAAATAATCCCTTTCTTCTTTACACAGTTAACTTCGTGTTTGAACACTAAGCTTAAGCCTTTTGTCAGTGAGTTCTTGCCATTTCTCCAGACTAAATAAAACCCAGTTCTTTTCACCCTCTGCTTATACAACATGTTTTCTGCATTTCTCATTCTTCTAGTTGCTGCTCTCCACACAAAACCAGTATGAGATGATGTCCAAATCTGGACAAAGTCTCCCAGCTGACTCCTTCCCTACAGAGAGAAGACTATTTTCTTGTTACAGAAAAACATCCTTTACTATCACATGAATCGCAGATAATAATGCTACGTACAAACTCCAGTGCCTTTGCTTTTGCAACAGCATGGCTCTGTTGCCTCATGTCCTGGCCGTGAGCAGTTATTGCTGCTGGGCCCACTGCTTGCAGCCTGCAGGCATGCAGCCAAAACTTCGTGCCACAGAGCTGCCCCTCCACCCCCTGCTCAGCCCCATCCAGCTCCTCCTTCCAGACTCCTTCTCCAATCTGTCAAAGTAACTAAGCTCAAAACATCATCTCAGAGACACACAGCTCCACCCAGCTTCATCCAGGTACTGAAAGAAGAGTCCTCATTCCTTCACCTACATAAATTAATAGCAATTATTAATTCACCTGTCTTGTTTGAAACTAATTGGCAACTATCCTCTCAGTTTTTTCAGCAGCTACAAGCATTCCTGAGAGCATTTCAGGTAATCCATACATCCTCAGCTTGATTCTGATAACATGCCTTGTCTGGTAACTCGCATCATCAATTGTGCAATTCTTACCTCACAAATGACTTTGAAAACTGAATTAGAAAGCTGATCTTGTGATGCTTCACATCTCCTTCCCCATAAATAATCCCATGGATATAACACTGCTTATGTAGGAAAGGTATTAGAAAATAATTGTATTATTTCCATATTTTTTATAGACCATTTCAGATATCTAACACATACAGACATATCCCCATGGACTACCAGTAACATGAGACATTCCTCTTACAAAAGGCAGATCAAAATTTTAATACTACCAAGACAGCATAGGAAGTAAAGCCAGTAGTTTTTGAGATTATAAATATAGTAGGAAGCAGGAAGGTAATGGTACTCTTTCCCTTAAAGTTCTGAAAAAATCACAATAGGAACAAGTATCCAAATATCAAAACAGTATACATCACATTTAACTGAAGTGCTATATTCAGGCAATACTTATCCTACAAGGACCAGAAGTAGAAAAGAGGAGGTCACTAAGCTTTAAGAAAAATCTTCTAAAATCCTTACTAAGTCTCCATAGTAAACAGTGTTGGATTTTATCTTGTAATAAACTATGATTTGTTGCTTATTATTCTTCTTCACAAGCTTCTAACAGGTCTAACTACAGTGAGTACTCTGCAGCTTCTCAGTTTTTACCTCTCTCCCACACCAGCTTAGCCAACAAAGTAATACAGTATAAATTCACAATTTCACTGTAAAAAAATCGAAGATAGTCCATCTCATCTTCAGGTAGGTCAGAGACACAGAAAGCATCTAGTAAAGCCTGCAACTCCCTAGCACCTTCACTTTTTCCATCATCACAAAAACATTCCATTTATACCTTTACACACAGCAACAAGCCTGTTCATAATACTAGCCAATAATTTAGTAATTCCTAGCAACCAATTAAAACTTGCTGGGAAAACAATTTCCCACAGTGGCTTACCCCAATTTCAGACAAACAATGCAGCAGGATGTCTAGAAGGATAGGTTTCATAAGGCAACTAACAACTAACATCAAGACCTTTTATGAAACAGTCTGAAGCCGTGGGCCCCAGGCACTCAGATGGTGACCCAACACAGCAGTAGTTATTTAGTGCATGTGTAGTGCCAGCCATCCTGCAAAACACTCAAAACTTCTGATTCATTGTTTGAAATTGCTTGTTACACAACATAATTAACATACACATGCAAAAACGTGAGTCAGGGGCTGAAATAACCACCCTTACAAGGAAAGGCTACAAAAACCAACATACACACGGGATTTAATTTAAACACCTAACCTAAGGTGCAAAGGTGTTTACATTCTTCGTCTACTGGTAGGATATTAGCATGGGTCTGTAAGAGATGAGATGTAACAAGATAAATTTAAGAAAAACCAAAAAGTTTAGGCTTAACATTAAGGAAACATCCTGAGAGTCAGAACTGCTGACCCACGTCCCCAGGGGAAGGATTGGAGGCTGCAGCTCTTGACGTTTAAACAAAGATTGGACAAGAGTCCTGGCTGCTGCACTGCCAAGAAAACATGCTCCGCAGAGCTCAGCTTTTCTCAAACCAGCCGGAGGGCAAGGCAACAATAAATGGGACTTGAGTATAAAGAGGGCTGCACAAAGTGGTTTGTTCAGCCTGTCTGCACTGAGCACTGCACCTCGCCGTGCAGACGTGTTGCTGTGGGGCAGCAAAGCAATCCCAGGTAGCTATTCCACCATTATGTCTCTCTTTCCTGCAGGAGAGATGGAGGGATATATATCCTGATGGATGCTACTGTGTACAGCTGCACGTGAGGATAGTTAGCTCACACCAGCTCAGGTACCTGCTTCCCTTTTTCAGGACAAAATGCAAAGGGGACGTGTTACCTCAGTCTGGTGCAGGATGCACCTTTTTCTGAAGAATGGGTATGGCCACATTTCAATGTGGAAGAACGTAGCAGAAAGAGACCACAAATGCATGTGTGACAGAAGGCTGCAGTAGAAAACCTAAAGTGAGATAAAAATATCAGGAACTGGGGGAAGCTTCCTGATCCACAAACCTGGAACGGGATACAGGCAGAAATAACAAATGTACTTTGGTGATTCCTACTACTGGGAGCTTGGAAACAGGTCTGTGAATCCCAGAGCAGCAAAAAAAATATTTTTGAGGATCTGGAGCCAAAAAAATAGATCCAGTTTTTGAGGAAGGGGAACATAACATGTCTTGCTATTAGCCACAGCCACATGTCAGCCAGTTGGATTTTAACTATCAATCCACCCTGTTCAACTTGTACCACCTCTACTAAACAGAAGTGCTTGTGTGCATTTCCTACAGCTGAGTGATGGCAGTACTATTTCATGCTATTTTCTGAAGGGAGGTTCAAGTGAACATTTCAGAAGCCATAATCTAGATGACCTAGAAGCATCTTTTTCCACAGCTAAATTCCATTATTTAATGCAATTATATTTGTACACAGTTACAGACCTTCAGTGGAGATCTTAAAATAAAAAATAAAACTATTCACAAAATGTGAGAACTTATAAAGTATGGCACAGTAACAGATGTTATGTTTCTGATGGCACAGTCATGCCACTCTCATACTCTCACAGCAAGTCCCACGACCCTACCACACAAACAAGAGTCACAAATGCTAAAAGCAGCATGGATCCTTTGCATGCTGACAATATAAAATATGAAGGGACAGATTTAAACTTCAGACTGAATAATACTAAACTGTGCAGTTCAATGCCTTCAAGTTAGATTTCTTGCTCAGGAACATGAAACAGCAAACCCCATAAGGCTTTAACTCCCCGTGCAGCAAATGGAAACACACCAAAGAGGGATGATGCCAGAAATCTCTCCTCTCACAGATTCAACAGCTGATTTGCAGCCCTGTAAATGGATACCTTCAGGCATCATGCTTGGCCCTTTCTTCCTCCTCTCCTCACATGCACTCTTCAGGCATCAAATTCAGCATCACATAAGATGCACAGGCTGTCCTTTGTTTTGCACCTCATCTTTCCAGCTCTCCTCTCTCGCCCACAGAGATTCAGCCCCAATGCTTTCATCCTTCCCCTCAACCCCCTTCCATCACAGGACTCTGCTGCTGCCTACCTAGAGCATGCAAGCACCTATGGTCATTCCTATCACTCTTGCCAGAAGACCACTCTGTGCAAGCTTTTCCTGTCTATGTTGTGCTATTTTGCTTCAGTCATTTACTTGCAGGATGACCACCAGTTGCTGGGTAGTGTCAGGAGGAGATCATGCCTCAGACCACCACCAGCTTTTACAAAACAAATGAGCCTGCTGAGCCTCTATCCCATCACAGTCAATGCAACTAGGACACAAAAAAACAAACAAACAAAAAAAAAACAACCAAAAAACCCACAACAAACACCAACCAACCAAACCCTCAAAAAATCCCCAACATCAACAACAAAAAACACCAAAAACTAAAACCAAAAAACCCACCTACAACTGATTGGCATCTATTACCTTAAAAAAAAAAATAGATTAAGAATCATATATCCCTGGATTACAGGAGGTAAGTTATCTCAGTTTTACCTCACAGGTGGATGAGAGTAGTCAAGAAAACAACTTGTCTCTTTTTCTGTATATACTGAATTGTGACACTCACCAGTGTACAGTACAGGGATTCATACATGCTCCAGAGCATGCACTTTCAACTTTCTTCAGCTACTCTGGCTACACAGAATTTCAGTAGAATAGCATGGATATACTGGATATTCCTGGCCCTGAAGGGAGTCTCAGTGGCCACAGAAAAATAACCCTCATAAACAGCTCGGGTCACGTTAAAATACTTGGTCAGTATTTAACTGAATGACAGTTCCTAGAGAAAAAAAAGCAAAAGGGCAAGAAGAAAGTAAAAATTCATTTTCTCATCACAGTGATGTAAAGCACTTTTTACATCCTTTATCAAACTTGGGATGTTGGTGTTTGTGAGACTTCATAAGGAAAGCCCCTTTGTTCTTTCTTGGTCAGACATCATACCAGCACTCAAACTGTCACCTTCCCCTGCAAAGAAACTCCATAAATAAATAAAGCATCCAAGCTTTGCACTTAGACCGCAAAACACAAGGCTTGGAGTACAATTAAATGACAATTAACGAAGCAGCAGACACAAAAAGGCAGTAAACAAGATTTCATCACCTTCATCCTTTGTGGCTGCAAACTCCAGAGCAGCAATCAAAAATAACTTCTTCCTTGAAGATGATCTTTAACGGTTGGAAAGGGTTGCAGGTTTTTCACTGCTGTGAAGGAAAAACGTGTGTCAACTAACTAATCTTTTTCCAAAGCCATTCCCACTCAGTCAGACAAAACACATGACAAGTCCTGAGAAGCAAGCAGGGAAACTTTGGTCTTGGTGGAGTCAGTACCAAAACAAGGCCAGAAACTAGCAAAGCATTTACCTGACAAACTTGTGAGCAGAACCTCAAAAATTACAACAAAACTGAGTTTATTTCTTCACAAAATTTCCTGAAGTAAATGCATTGGGGAAAGGTAAGAGGTTGCAAGATTAAGTTATACTGCAAAAGAACTATTTCTTTTTAAGGCACCTGCTTCCAGAAAAACCTTTTGTCCAAAGGAAAAACATAACCATTAATAAAATTGTCTAAAGCATTCAGACTTTTATGCTTTCTTGTAGTTTATTAACTTAAGACTTCTGCTACATAAAGCTGTTGCCTTTATAGAGGCAAAGCTTTTGACATTGCTTAGTAAGGGATAAAACTAGACATAGAGTCTGGCACTCAAATGGGTATGGATGAGCTTCCACCAGTTCTGAGGACAGCAGGTAATGCTGCCTCTCACAACACACTGGTATTTAATAAAAAATAGGTTTGTTTCTGAGAGTTTTACATTACTTCTGCTTACCTGAAGCACAATAACCTCTATAATCCTGTCAGACCTGGAAAGCTCAAAAGCAAAACTAAACAAACGAGCTGAGCTTTTTCTCCTTTCAGATTTACCATCATGCAGTTAAACCCACAATTCTGACTGATTAAATTTCTAAGAGCCTATAAAAGACCTTGAATGGGCAGAGGTGCCATAGAGCACCCTAATGTGGCATTAAAACCTCTAAAAGATAGATATAAAGATGCTTTATTATGGCCAAAGGAGTCTTGAACAGGAGTGAAGGAGGCTCAACTTCTACAGTCCTCGTGCAAAGACTGGCACTAACATAATTTCTTCAGAATTAAACTTATATAACTATTGTAAGTTACACCAGTGCATCACCTTCAAATTGTCATATAAGCTAGCTTCTTTGACAGAATGAGCTTAATATGTATTCCCTAAAATTATTTCAAGGAGGAAAGAAACAGAAGTATTTTGTCCAAAAAATTATCATAAGCTAGCAAATAGTTAAAAAAAGATTTGATAAAAGTAAGTAGGATGCACTTAAACGTTTCAAAACATACTAAACCAATGCTTTGCCATCGTCTTGCTTTTTCCAGCAGTTCCTCGATACAGAAAAGCAAGTCTGCTTTTGAAATATAATTTGCTCAAAAGTAAATAAAATTGCTGATGTGTGTTTAAGTCAAAAACGTAGACTCACGTTACTTAACCAAGCACAACTTGTATATGTACAGGCATAATAATGCAGAAGCTTTTTGCTAAACACTAGCTAAATACTCATCACACCAATATCAGCATTCACCAGAAAAAAACATAGCTTTATAAAGGAATGCTTTATTTTTATGAATATTAAAAAACAGAGCTTGATTTTTCAGTGGATGGTGTTTTTATATATACATATATGTAAACCCTCACAAATGTACCAGCCACAAAAAAATAAAACATCACATAGAAACACTGATGAAGGAAAAGGCCCCCTTCATCAGACTGAGCAAGCCTATACAAATCTTAAAAAACCCAAAACAAAACCTAAAACCAAATAAAAAATGTCTGCCAAAATACATTCAGGCTGACTGCAAATAATCTGGAAGTCCATACTGTCTGTAGTCTGGTAGAGAAGACAAATTTAATTTGTCTTAGCTGATTTACAGGATCCCAAGAAGACTGAGAGACACTGACTAGAAATGCTGTTTTCTTCAACAAGGAAAAAGTTGGAAAGTTAAAGCAAAAAGAAGAGGGCACAGCCAATGGGAGACTACAGAGGCATCAAAGACATCGGTGGGAGAGATAAGCAGGAACAACACATCACATTCAAGTTGGTTGTCATCAGCAATTTAGGCTTTATTTTTTCACCCTTTTTAATTTACTTCTGAGGTTTTTTCCAACTCTTAACCCATTCATACCTCAAAAATGGGCTGTTTGAAATGCAGAAGTCAAGCACACAGAAGTGAACACACAGAAAAAAAAACAAACTATTTCAACAATCTTAAAGAGAATGAAACGGCACCTGCAAAAGCCATTAGACTTCAGTAACCTAAATTAATGCACATCCCTGTTTGCTGTTATGTATAGAGGCTTCTGAAAATCTAAAACAACTACATAGAAGATGCCAAACAAAAGATCTAAGACAGCACTTAAGCCAGATTAATCCACGTAATGGGAGTCACGGGGCTCTGACTGATAGTGAGCTGATTGGCAGGAGGGTAAGCTTTCTAATAACTTATGTCCCACCTTCTGAAGTTTTATGGCATTTATAAAGGAAGAAAAATGAAAACACCATACATCAGAGCTCTAGCAAAGAACCATTTGTATTCAGTTTTAAGTAAAAGAGGAAAGAAAAAATACTGAGTACCGAAACAAAGTAATTTTTAAGGTACATCTCTCTGATACAGCTCAGGGAAGATTCTCTGTATCCTACAACAGTTGCCCCGAAGCTACTTTGCCTCTGTATAGGTGTATACAAATAAAACAAATTAGATCTCCATCAAAAGTGCAGAAATCTACACGGGTGACTTCTCACTCACGGTAAAACTTCCTTCAGTTGCCACTGAAAGTAAACTCCCTGGACCCTGGCTGTATAAGTAATATCTGGATCAAAAATATGCTTACTACTAACTTCAACAACCTCAGGCATCTGAAACATACCTGACTGAAGAAAAACTTTTCATAAAACATCACTAGAAATCACAGTATCATATTGCAAAAAGTACATACCCAACAAAATTCAAAATGAAACCAACTCAACTGATGGATACAGTTGCAAAGAGTACACAAAATCATCTTGCATTATTTCTGTTTATATGAAAATAAGAAATTATTTAATTCCACAGGTTGTTTTTTTCCTTTCTTTTTTGGCCCAAAAAGGTGAACACACACTAACCAGAGAGAGTGCAAAAAACTAACATCTCTAACCCAGGCAGAATATTTTGAAAAAAATAATTTACATAAAAGAATCAATACCATTAGGCAGGAGTGAATTTTACATCCTATGCGATGGCCAACAGCCATTACAATATTGTTTTTCCACAAACATTCATCTTGTACTAAGATCACCTTTTTGGTTCCTCCCTCATTCTTAGCACATTCTGTTGCAAAGCTGCAAGTTCAAATTTGTCAGACAAAATGCTTCACTTACTTCTTAAGATTGCTCATTTCATGCTACGCTGGAAATGATTATGTTGTTAACATAAGGAAGACTGCAACTTCATTATCAGGTTTAAGTATTTGCCTTTCAGTTGCCTAAATGACAGGCAATTTGATCTTTGTAAAGGAACACAACCACTCCTCAAAATTAGGCTGAAGCTGAAGAGATGCTAGCACTCCCTCAAATAAGGTTAATGCTATCAAAGCGTAGCAGCAATACTGGCAACCAGTAACCTTTCCCTCTTCAGGGCATTGGTCAGTGATTCTTACAAAAAAAAAGAAAAAAAAAAGCTACTTTCTCTCCTTGAAATGAGCATTTCTTCCCCCTCCTATCAAAAAACATCTAACAAGATTTACATTGCACTGCAGAGTAATCACCCATTATCACTAGTTCAGTCACTGTTTTCCTGCTGGGAACAAGAGTCTGTTTGTACAAAAGCAGGATGAGGAGTACCAGTTTATTCCTCTTCTTCCCATGCAAGTACTAATACAAGTCAGAGAGGTATTACTCCTACCTCTCCTTCTGCTGAGGCTCCTCCTCACCAGATAATTGCTGAGTCTACCATTTTCCTGTGCATCTCTAACTCGCTCACATACTGAGTATTTTAGCCCCAGAAGGTCTTTGGTTTGGGGTTTGGTTTTTTCTTTTTTTTCATTAAAGCCAAGACCTGAGTGTGACATGGCACTATTTCCAGTGATGAGTCCTCTACAGCCATGTTGATATCAAAGCCTACAAATGAACACTGAAAGAATATTAAATAACTACAAGCAGTTAAAAGTAGAACAAAAAAGAGAATTAAACAACGCAAGTAATCCCAATAGGGACATTTTTTCATCCCCTGAAAGGATACACGTTTCTCCTACACATTTTTGCATCCTGCAGTTCAGGATGTCAGGTTTTCTACACATCAGCAGATAGAAAATACTGCCATTTTATATTGGTATACTTGATAGACAGAAAGTATTTAAATATTTGCACACTAACAATTTTCTCGTTACCAGCATGGTCTTTAAAGAACACATTATTTAAAAATTGTCTGATCTGTTAAACCAGTACTTATATTTTTTTAAGTAGAATGAATGAAAGTTTATATATTAGTTACAGTTTTCAAGTGCCTATGAATACTCATGTTACTGTATCAGTCTACCAACCAAACTGCAGCAATCTAACAACCAAAATATCTCTGGCAAAACCCCCACTTTTGTCTAACATTTGCAGCAAATACATAATTTATTTGCATATTTAAAGACGTGATAAACTACATAGCACAATTGAAAGCTAGTTAGCACACAGGCAGAACTTCTATGCTGAAGTTTTCCTCTCACTATTCTGTCATCAGCCCAACAGCATATTCCAAAACAAGGACTGCCTGAAAATTCAAAACACAGCTTGGAAAACACTCCATAACACAGTCGCACAGAACTAACTACCTACAATAAATATTCTTGGTCAGTTGTTTCACTTTGCAGAGCCTAGTAGGTGAAACACCGCCACTCCCTTTGGAGGATCCCAAGCATTCCCGCCCTCTACTTACCCACTGCACAGCACTAACCCTCGGGAGCTGCTGGACTTGCTGTGCATCAAACCACTTGCGCAGGTGTGAAACTGCTCTCTAGGACATGAGCAAGAAGAGCCTGACCTTTTCACCAGCAAAGGCTACCACGCAGTCAGGAGCTTTTAAGCGGATAAGACAGACCCTCAGAAAACATTCAAGCAAGAATGTTTTAGAGTGAGGGGGCAAAAAAGGAAAATTAGAAGAAAGAGGGCTGGGGAAAGCCCTAGACAGTAGATTAGCAAAATAATACACAATTCCCTCAAGACTGCATGACAAGGATATTCAGTTTAGCAACCACTCAGGTATGTGTATAAACCTGCTTTTTTAACATCTTCCTACAGCTCTAATTAAAACATAAGGAGACATTAACAACATGGTATTATGTTCAGCATTCGATTCAATGAGCAAGAAATACAGCTCTATAATCTAATGCTGTAACAGGTGTCCTTTAAAGAAGGAAAGCACTCCAAAGTTTTCAAACAAAGTTTAACAAGCTAAGGCAAGCACCCCAGCATTTAATCCAGGAGAAAGTTATAACAAATAGCATCAGCAGTCACGAGCTTATCCTCCCACCTTCTCCTGCTCTTCTGAAGAGGGCGACTTAGCAAGCGCCAGTGGAGCCTCCGCAGTCATGCTCACAGCTCAGGGTCTTTTCCATTTCTTTAAATCCAAGTAAAGCTTGCACTATAGCTCTACAAATGCAGGAACTTTCATAGGTCTGAGATCACATATCCCAGACTGCTCTAATCCCCAAATTCCTGGTCTCCTACACATTGAAATAAAATATCAACTGCTGAAAAATTATCAGATGCCATCTAGAAAAGTGACCTGGAAGCAAAGAAATATGGAAGTGTGAACAGCCCAGGGAAACAGGGAGGTACTTGGTAAATACATCGGCATCTTTCCACGAAGGGCAACATCCAGACTGTCACACCACACTTCTAAAACTTCGACAGATACCTACTTGTAGACAAAATAAGCTGAAGCATCAATAAAAATGGTATCTATAGACATGCTTTTTAGGGATTCTGAACATCAGATGTGCAGCTGTAGCTAGAAGATACTATAAAGAAAAGTAATTTTAAAGCGACAGGTATAATTGAACTATCAACATGAACAAATACAAAAGAAATCAATTCTCACACTTCTTATTAGCAGCATTAAATGAAAATCAGCTGTATGCTAAAATGCAAAATTTCATATAGTTGTCTCACTTTGCAGAGGTGCCAGCAAGCCCTCCAAGCATCTCCCACTCCCACTGACCCAGCCTCCGCCAGCACAAAACCTGACAGGGCCCTGACATAACATTTTGTACATCAGCTCTTCAAGATGCAAATAGCATCTGTTGGCTTCTATTACATAAATATCCCCGATAAGAGCTATTATTAACTTCCTAGTTTCCATTTTAAGTAAAGTATGTAAAAATTGTATTTATGTCTCCAATTACACGAAGCCTCAAGTGTTATAGGCACTTCAAATCTTCAGAAAAGAGAAACATCGCATGCTTCCAGAGGAAGGGTTCCCCTCTCCATAGAATTCGAAAGCCCCCACACCCACTTAGCTGTAGCTCCCACAAAAATTGTGGGAGTGGAGAGAAATTAGGCAGCACATGCAAATAGCAAGTCTTGGTTCAGTCCATTTCTGTCCATAATGCAAAAAGTCATCAATCAAAATGCAACACCACCACTGATCTAGACAAAACAGCACATTTCTGGTTATAAAATGCATTGAGAGAATGATACCCATACTTAACAAAATACCAACTTTTAAATTTCAGTTGAATATGACATTCTTTGCCATTAAATTATCTGGTATTTTCTGAAAAGCGGGATAACACTGCCCTACCAAACCTATTCAGGTCATAGCTCCCCAAACCACATACCAACTTCTAAAGGTGACTTCCAGGGACTAAAGCAGAAAGTCAAACCACAGAAATAGAAGTTTACATGGCATTGTCATCCATGGATCACAAAAAGATGCACTACAGCAATGAGTACACATTCATTCTCCAGATACATTTCATGCCTTGCGAGGCTAACCAAAGACGTCCAGACACCATGCCACACTCCTCACCCACGGGGGTACGATGGTCAGAAATTAATTTCAAAGATTGAAATAAGCTACCTTACAGACCACAGGGTATCAATTTTAAACTCAAGGCAGCTTGTGCAGGGTTTAACTTCACTTCTCACCAGCAGGTCTAACAAATCCAGCCCTTTTCTCTGTGGCCCTGAACACTTGTTGTCACACCAGCCGTGTTCAGGTGACCAGTCAAGACATCCTCCAGGCCAGCTGCAGCAAGCTCTTTGGGAAAATGCTCTACAGAACTCAGCACGTGGTAGCTACTACAGGGGCCACACACATGCATGCCTGCCCATATAGACATATAACTATACAGGTAAAAATATTCAGTTGTAGCTAAGAAGCCTTTGTAAACTCTTCTCCATAAGCAAATCGCCCAGTTCTATGAAAACACTGCATATTTTAAAAATCAAAACAAAAAGCCCACAACAATCTCAGGTATCCCAATAAAACCCAAACTTCCTGATTTTCCGCTGCTCAGAGGAAGTCCACAGAATGGCAGGGAAGGAAAAAGCTGGGTTTATTCTAACACTACACTGAGATCCTCTATCCCAGGCTTTTACATTCACAGTGGAGATTCATGGTTTTAATGAGATTCCAAATGAACGTGCATCCTTGCCAATAAATGCCACTGCATATGTTCCTGCATCAGCTCTGTAGCAAACCTCTGCGGGTATCTGCTACACGTACATAAGCAAATAAAACAAAAAAAAAAACCTACAGTGTGACCCAACTCAGAGGAATTTTTCCTGCTGGCAGAGGGAGGAAGGCTTGTTCTGTAAAAGGAACCTAGAAAGAGGAAACATCAAACGAAGGACAGGTAATGGAAACAGTTCTCATTATTTTGATTACATTTACTGCATCTAAAGCCCAAGTTTAGTAAAGAAAGCTTTGTTCTCCTCTTCTTTGCAATAAAAACAGGGCATGTCATGTCTAGTCTGGAAAGAGGTCAGAAGTTCAGCTAAAAAAAACCAAAAAAACAAAACCGAACACAAACTTTGGATCCTAAAAGTGCTAACTTGCTTTTAAGTTGAAAAGGTACTTTCTTAACTAAAGCAACTTCAAATTGCATTTTCTCTCTTTGGTAAGTGCAAGAGAAGGCTCTCCTGGTGTCTCCTTAAGGAACTCTGTGGCAGGCTTGAAAGTTACACAAACGTGCCTTCATCCAGGTTGTCCTTTCCCCTCTAAGCCCAGCTGGCCCTCACGCTTTCAGGTTAGCTCTCTAAGCATCACTGAGATACCATCTCGCTGTGTAGAGAGGAGCAGGTGTGCTCGAGATGCTCTACAGAACAACCCACAACAAGCACCAGCCTGACGTGAAAAGTTGGCTGCTGATGAAACATTTTGCAAGTACCAGGACAAAATGCAGTCCTCTTAATCTTTCACTTTTAGTGCAAAGGTTCTTCTACATTAACAGAGAGCCACAACAGCTTTCAAGTATCTAGTGTATCTTAATCACAGATTTTCTAACCACAACTGGATGTTGTCTCCTGCATCCCTTTTCTTCTGAACATGAAAAACAATACAGAGGTTTAAAGTACAGTGTTAACTTAGTGATATTTTAATTAAAGTACATAGCCACTCATTATAACAATTTGTAAAAAATAGCTGAGCTCCTCAATTAACTATAAATGCTTTTCACGAAATAACTGTAGTTAAAAAAAGGGGGAAAGTGGTGTTTGTTTACGCACTAAGCCATATTTTAGGGTGGCCTGTACCCAATTCTCCCCCTAATCATTCACACTGTTACTTGCAAGTGTTACTCGTGCTACATCCCCGGCCGCCGCACATCCGCGGAACGAAGCCATGCCTTTGTAGAAAGCTGAGCAGCACTAGAGCAAACCCGGTGCGAGGGCGGAAGGTTTGGTTTGGTTTGGAGGGGCCGCTCCCGTTGCTGTCGCTGCAGGCACGGGGGGCATGGGGCGCCCTCGGCCCGCGCTGCCCGGGACAGAACTTACCTTGGCGGGCGGCAGGGCGGGCTGCGCTAGCGCTTCATTGTCAAACTCAGTTCTAGCAAGTTCCTCGACACACCGGCGGAGCGGTGCTCGGCGGCGGCCCAGCGCCCGGCTGTCTGTCTGTCTGT
>VXBX01002563.1:467893-490815 GCA_013400415.1 Scytalopus superciliaris
AAGATTTCCTCACAGAAAGGGTGGCTAGATATTGGAATAGGCTGCCCAGGGAGGTGGTGGAATCACCGTCCCTGGGGGTGTTTAAGGCTGGACATTGCAGTTAGTCCCATGGTCTGGTCACATGGCGGTGTTTGGTCACAGGTTGGACTTGATGATCCCAGGGTTCTTTTCCAGCCTGATTGAGCCTGAAGGCGCTGGAGGGGAAGGCCGCAATCCCAGCCTTTCCAGTGGCCATAAGGGCTGAGGAGAGCGCACCACGCCCAGAACTGGATGAGGCAGGAGCCGGCTCCTGCCACTCCCAGGTGTTGCCTCTCCCTTCGAGCTGCCCAGCACAGATGACAGCCAAGGGGCAATGCCTGGCCCGCATCCCTAAAGCCACCAGCTACCAACAGCAGTTTGGGGCTGGGCAGCTGGCAGCAGGGGCAGAGATGGCTGGGTGCCTAACCACATCCCTCCTGCAGTCCAGCAGCTTCTGAGGGCACAGCACGCCCATCTCTGCCCAGTCCAGTATTAAACTGAGAACATTTTGTGGAGGTGGCATGACTTGTAAAATGACGAGCATAAAGTTTACCTTACGGCAGCATTTAGCCAGCCATCAGTGTTAATCATTTGGCCTAAGTCACAGTTCCTCATTGAAAGAACATTTGATACAAAGCACAGTAGGCAGCACCAGAATAAAGGAAAAATTCAGCAACCCTCCGTTGCTACGCCCACACTGACACTCATTTCCCATACTGCTATTACCAAGTATCACTTGTGTCAAACACACTGGAAACCCCTTTTGCCTTCCCTACCAGAAAACTGCTGCAAAGAGACTTAGCTGCAGATCACCCTCTGGCTGCTGCAGCCCCATTTCTCCTTGCACACACTAACTGGGGCATGGAAGGGCTATGGAAACGCAACAGAGAAAAAAAAAATCGAACCTGAGGACTCAGATCCGAGGTACAGGTCTCTCTAGGCCAGGCACAGAGAAGAAACAGCAAGATATAAGGAAAAAGAATGAAGAGATGAGCAGCAAGCATGGCAGGGATACTCTGGCATGCCTGAGCTGTACTTCTGTAGTGTTTCCGGATAGCAGCCGTAAGATGAGGAGAAACAAATCATCAGAAAGGAGGCACTGTTTCAGGCCAGTGTTCCATCTAGCTCAGCCTAGCCTCCTACATGCTCTACCAAGTCATGGGCCCCCTGCATTGACTTCCTCCTAGCCCAAGTTGGAATCCACAGTAAGATGCTTCCCCCAAATACTCTACAAGCCTCGAACTACTTAATCACATTTTCCAAACAGGATGTGATGCATCTGCTTGTAACCCTCAACAGATCACTTCTCCAAGTATTTGTCCAAGTCAGCTCTCACTGAATCCATGTCTGCTTCTGGCTGTAAATCACTGATGGCATGGACTTCCCTGTATCTACTGCCTGCTGCAAAAAGAAAAAAAAAATAGTCTTTTTTCTTTTTAAGAACTGGTTAATATTCCTGAGTGTAATATGAAGTGTAGCTTTCTACAAATGCAGTTAGACCACAACCACACAGCAGCGCTCACATGTATGACTTCCTTCACGCACCAGCAATCGCCTCATTTGCCTTCTGTTCATTAATATTTACCTGCCAGGAAAGCACTCTGAGCAGCTCCAGAAAACCACAATATCGAGTAAAACACCAAGAGTCTTCCCCCTACCACTGCCACCTGTGGAATCCTCTATATCAAACTGAGTGGATCAGGCAGCAAAGCAGGAAACACTGATTTTTAGACAAGAGATCTGAAGTTCAAAATTAAGAGAATTCAGAGTGATAAAACCAAGTTCATGCTCTGAAGACCTGTTATCTATGCATAAAAGAAATAAAGTCCAATTGAGTTAAACTAAATAAAAGCCATTTTCAAGTACCAATATCTTTATTCAGATTTTAAAACAATTTCTATTTTCTGTGTGTCCATGAAATGTGGTAAGTAGAGTTCATACATATATACATATATATAGTGTTTAAAGACTCCAATATTCTGAAAAACAATAAAGAATATATATTCCCATCAGTAAAGGAAACATTCCTATGAAAAGTTTCCTGCCAGATTATTTTATATATGAATGACCTCATCAGAAGCAGATGCAGCCCAACCCAGAAAGGTGTTTAGCAGCTATCTTCGTTTCTTTCCCTTGCCTGGAATCACACACGCCTCCCTCCACTGGCTGTCACATGTCAGGAGATTACACCCAGCCTCTAATTCTATAGTAAATCCACAGCTGTACATGGTGGGCTCATAGCCAAAAGATAAGTGACATAGGAAAACCCATGGCAGAAAGTCTGCAGAGCTACAAATTTCAATAGATGCTTGATTTTGCTGTGCATTTCTATAGGAACACCAAGCAAGATGAATAAGTAGGAAGCAGAGTGTACACCTTTGTTCTTTTTAAAGACATATGCAACACAGTTTCTACATTTGCTCTCAAAAGGATGAACTACAGATGTTCTTATGCACCTGGAGAATATAAGGAATATAAGGAATTTACAAAGCCAGATGTTAACATGTTGATAAAATAAAGCACCAACAAGTCTTCCCAAGGGCAGAATGCTCTGGAAAGTAGAAGAGGTATGATCAGGGTAAAACAATATATACATGTACACCATACCCAAGCTGAACCAAGTCCTTATTCAGCCATACAAAAGCCACCTGTGGTATATTAGGATATTAAGAGTTACACTGAAGTAGCCTTTAACATTTGTGAAGTAGGGTCATGCAGAGTTTAACATGGATCTCAGCCACAAAAGAAGCATCTCTAAGTGAAATATCTAGAAGTATTTCAGGGAATTGCAACAAAAAAAGAAAAAAAAATTTTCTACTACATCCGCTATCGATGATCAGATGCCAGAAAATCAAAAGACAACAAGTACACCATAGCATCATAGAGTAGTGGGGGGGACAGAAGCATTGGAAAGGCTTAGGAGGTTAATTCACACATCTTACCTCCAAGTCTCTGTGGTATTCCCAGCCTGCATGTAGAAGCCTCCATGGCCAGCAATTCTAGTTGACTCTGACAAAATACACAGACACCTTTCTTTGAAATGTGCAGATGACGTATAAAACTTCAACAGCAGAGCAGATACCACTGAGGAAACCTTGATACAACGTCCTTGAAACCAGAGCAAGCATTGGCAGCTCCTGGCAAGAGATAGAAAAGCTTAACTCCCTTATTTTCCTTTCACAGCGAGCAAAATTATTGAAGTGTTACCAAAAAGCACACACACCTGCAAACAAGAGCGCTAATTATCACCGTGGAGAAACTTTCTTCTGTGGAAAAAAATGCAAAGCAGAATCTCAAATAAGGACTAAAAGTGTTTCTGACACTATTAGAAATAGAAGCAAAGAGCACTCAGAGCTTCAAAAGATTGTCTTTAATACTGAATCCAGTCCTTTAGCACCTGTTGGGGCAGTTATCAAAAGATGCCCTCAGGTCATAGCACAGCCCTTCCATTTAATCTCCAGGACCCTTCACAAAAAAGCCCCTGAAGTGTGGGTGGGGTTTTGGGTTTTTTTTTCTTTTTTAAGGAGGCACTTCAGAAATGGAAGGGAAGGTTTCCCTTCATAAAAAGATCAGCACATTCAGACAAAAAAAAAAGTACTTCCACAATCACGAACCATTTACGCTCTGAAGAGCAAAATGTGCCAGCTTCACTTCCCAGGATTTGACAAGTTCAAAGTTCTGTGCTTAGAGAGATCTTTGATTTATCTTTCTCCTTCTAAGACAGTAGCACAGAACGGAGAGGGCTGTCAGTAGCTTTCAAAACCGATTAGTATTATAGCTCTGTACCTTAAACGCATGGAAGTAAGTACCCAACAAAAAAAGAATCAGAGAATACATCTTATGCTTGTATTAATGAGGAAACAAACTGTGTATCTTGCCTCAAAGACCTGGAGAGTTAGCTGCCTCTATGGTGCTGTGCATACAGTTTAGGGGAAATACCACCTACAGCAGACAGCATTCATGTACATAAGGGGGAGTAGGGCTGCTGCTCCCTTCAGTGCTCAGAAATCACAGCTCAGTGCTCACTCCACTTTTCCTCATCCCCCCAAAAAATGAAAGTGTGGATTCTTCATGACTTTATAAACTGGGACTTCATCACCACAATACTCGTGATAAAATGGAGTTGGAAAATCAGAGAGACACATACCACTGTCATCCAGAAATTGATGTACTTTGAGATCCCAGTACTCCAGAGGTGCCTAGCCTAAAATTTAGCCTCATCATTTGGGCAGAATCTTTACTAGCACATTGCTTTCAGTCTTTGCAGTTTGGAAACATCAGACAAACATCCATTTAAACAACGTCCAAGAGCATGTTAACCTCACTGTAATTTCCTATCTATCAACTTTACCTAATATTTTAAGGAGAAACTTTCTACAGATAGCTAACTTTCTACATACATTCCAGCAAAAGCATAAGAGTGAAATACACATGTATTTCAAAGATCTCTTAAACCCTTGCCAGCACTGGCAATTTTAAAGCCTTGAGCAATCCTCCTGAAAGAGAGTGACTTGTACTTGACAGATACTGGTCACATTGCTCAATATATGTTCTGGAAAAGTACTCAGATGCTCTCTCTGGCCACGCAATTGTACATAGCTGGGGATTATCACTACATGCATTAAAAAAAAAAAAAAAAAAAGGAATGAGCAGTTGGACATTTTTCTTTATGTACTCAGAAATCTTCAGAGTTTTTTTAAAAGCTCCTCTCACTTCCCCCTCCTTTCCTTCTCTCTTAGAAGCAGTGATGACTACATGTGCATCAGGAAGACTCGGTGACTACAAACACTACCAGCTAGTCTTGTGGCATCCAGGCATTCTGAAGACATGAAAGCTATAAAAGGCATTCTTCTATCAATCTGGACACACACCATTACTCTCAACCATTTAGTTAATCCCCCTGTACATCCTGCTTTTACCAGGTTCAGTGCTTGCAAAGTTTTCCCATACATAGATGGTTGAGTTGAGAGACAACTCAGACTCCATAGCTTTAAGAAAAACTTCCAGGCTGACAATACAGCAAATCATTATTTTTCAGAAATTGTTATCCTCAGCTTGTACTGCAAGCTCTGCAGTCAATGTCCAGGGAACAGGGTGGACCACCAGAACTAGCTACCTTTCACCACATACTGCAGCAAAATGCAGTAATACAGCACACAGCTCAGTGAAGTGCTAGAGCCACTTGCACTGTCCCACTTAAAGCCATGCATGCTAGAGACAATACTTACAATCGGCACTTATTCATAGCTTTTAAAACTGCTGGGCTAGAATTTACATGCTTTGAATCAGATTTAAACGTGCCTTGAAAGAGCTGTTCCTGCAGACCTCCAAATACTTACTTCACCCTTACAGATTTACAAGGCTTACTTACTAATTGAAAAAACAAAGGGCACAAAAGGTCCAAAGGAGTCAACATGGAACTGGATAACAAAAGACCTAGATTTTAGGAACTACTCAGGTAGGCACCTGGGCTGCTACTGGGTCTTAAAAGATTAATTTCACAATGATTTGCATTAAATCTTTAGGACAAAAGCCTGGGAAATGAACACTTTCTAGAAGACATTATCATCAACACTAATTTAAATTTGTGCAGAAAGATGAATTCTGTATGAATAAACCTAAATGCTTAAAACCCATCCTTTAAGAGAAGAAAATACTTGGCTACAAAATTTCCACTCACACTTAAATCAGTGTAACACATTTTTGCCCCTATTAGTCAAAATTACTGAAGCACCTATTTTGTAATAAAAAGTTTCAGTCTACTTTTTGGAATTGAAAAAAAAAAAAAATCTGTCTCAATTATGTAAGTGCAGCCTGATATGTGGATTACTTTTAAAATCATGCATAAAATGTATCTTGTATATGACAAAAAAAAGGTGGGTGATTTCACAGTAATTGGGGCACGGATATAAAGCTTCTGCATGTTAGTATTTGAGCATGTTCTTGGTAAAAATGGTGAAAACACTCAAGAGCAGCTTTGCTATGACTTACACTACATAAAAAGGATTGTTAGGGAACTTGGATCCAACTAGGGTAACAGGAGGTTTTTTAAACTGTAAAATTCTACAATAATAGCTAAGGGTAAACCAAAAGCTTTGACTCATTAAAGCTTCACAATTTAATTCAATATATTGAAAAGAAAATTATATTGATACAGTACTTCATGTTCTTTCCAAATATTTACACTGCATGAGGGTTACCCTAGACCATCTCTACTTGGAAAATTCTCATTTCTGACCAGTTTAAAGCTGAGTTAGGAAATTTCTTAAATGTTTACCTGTTTTCAGATGTTACATGGGATATACAAAGGAATTACTTTCTCAATGAACAATCCTACAAGTATAACCACCACAATCTGATTTTACTGGGACCACATCCATGCATCTAGTACCTAAACAGGTAAACACAGTTAAAAAACAAAAACCCTTTAGAAGTTTAAAAAAAAAAAACAAACCAAAAAAACCAAAAGAAAAAGAAATAACCACATGTACACAGAGATCAGGGAGAAATCCTTTAACTGTCTCCATCCAGTAATGTCTGTACTTGTATCCATATGGCTAAATATATGAATACCTATATATAATATAATCATATCCTCCATGACTGAAGAAAAATCCCTGCTGTCAAAAATTCACCTTTTTTGAAGATGGATGACTACAGAGTTGATGTTATTTTCAATTAACTGTAAGTATCTAAGTAAAGTCCCTGTTTAAACATAGAAACCAGTTCTCATACTTAATATAATTACATTGTGTTTTGCAATACACTATAATTTTAATAAGTCTTCCAGAATCCAGAGTTTAGATATTTCCCATGTTTATTACGAATCACATTCACAGTGCAATACAAATTACATAAAAAGCTATACAAATGACAAGTACAAAGACTACATGAAATGTACAGAGATTACATGAAAACACGTACCATTCTGTAATGCATACAATGCCTGACTCTCAGGATAAAAGTGCTCTTAACACTTGTTAGCAAGAAATGAAAGCCAAAGGATAAATAACTGGATTGAGAAACTCCATTATTTAGGGGTTTTTTTATTAAAAATTCTTAATGTTTGTAAGCAGATTATCAATGTTAAAAAAACAAAGCTACACTGTGCTCTTTCCTAGCATGTAGACAAGTTTATCCACTGTTTCAAGCTGAGATAAATTTTCAATTAATCATCCAGAAAAATAGTTACAGAAATCCATTTAGTACTTTGTTTCCAGAACAGGTCAATGATATAAAAAGTAAACATAATCATGTGTCAGGGTGTAACTTTGGAAATATTGTATGTAGAAGTTTAGAGACTAAGATAGTCCAGTATCTGCACTGCTTAGATAAATTACACAAAGACAGCTCTTTAGTACATTACATAATTTTAATGTACTGTCCATATTACAATAATACATTTACTGTACGTGTCTAACTAATTCTTGTAAATATTGACTGATGAGTTGTACTAGTACTTTGGAGATCAAGCTAAAATCTTTAGCTCTTTTCACAGCCTCTCCTCACACATATAATAAAAATAAAAGAATCCTAGCTCGCTAAGTGCAAGTAAGTGGTAATTTCTGCTACCAGTTGGTTTCTGGGGTGGCTTGATTTTATCTCAGTTTGTAAAATAAAAACATTTCAGAGAAGTGGTATTTTTCTTACCTTCAGTACACCAATGGTTTAGTTTATTGAGGAGATAGTCTTCCTTATTTAATCTATGCATAACTGTAACAAGAGATCCTAAGGACATATTCTGTAATTTAAACTAATAGCAAGCATTTGCCTAGTAGCAACAAAATGGCAGTTCAGAACCTCTCTTGGGCATTACAGAACTATGAATTTCTGAAGAACAGATTCTTTCATGTGCTAATTCCAAAAAATTAGGGATGTGTTTTTAGCCACCCACTTCAGATTTCCAGAGCTGTGAAACCGATGAGTCAAGACTTGTTTTCAGTTAAGATGTACAAGATCTTCCCTTTTGACACATGACCATAATGAGGAAATTGCTTTAGCACCTCAACACAGCCCAAATCCATTCACTGAATTGTAAAGGCTATGCAAACTGGCAAGCCACTATTTTAATTACAAAATTTGGTTTTGTGAGTCTGTATGCACACTCTGTTCGAGTATTACAGAGGGCTTGTAAACCTGGATATAAGTTTTAAGTTCACATAGAAAAATCAGTAATGATGTAATATGCAAAAATAAATCAATCATGTATTTAATATCGATACAGATTTGCATTATACTATGCACTAGCAATAAACATTCTTACTGATCACTATTCAAATGCATCACACAAAATGCTTGTAACATTTCTTCGGTGTGCTTGTAGAATTAATATAAAATAAACCCTACAGTATTGTGTAGCACTTTACAGCCAAATTCTCAGTACTACTGAATGTAAAAGCCTTCTTCTGGGGTCCGGCAAGGAAAACGGATTTTGTAATGCCCTCAGAGCCCTTCCTTGACTACTGGTTACTGTATGTCCCTTCTAGCAAACAACAATGGTGTCAGAGATTTATTGCTCTGGGTCCAAGGGAACCTCAGGTATATCCCATACATGACTTGGGAATGCCAGAGGCAGCTGTGTCAGTAGATAACCTGAGTGGACCTTAGAGAAGCTTCAGCAGAGCACTCATGCTCAGAATTCACCTCAAAGCAGAAAAGCATGGCAAGTGCTCACTCACCAGGATGCTTTTGTAACAAGTCTCAGCATAAGTGCTGCTGCAAACAACTTTACTCAAAAGAGATGCTGAAGTAAAGTAAGCTAAAGTCAAAAACTGCTTTTAAAGCATGCTATAAGGACAATTCATTTCAGACTAAGCTTTCAGAAAAAGTCAACGACTACAGCTTCCTTCCTGGACCCCCAGTGAAGACAAATTTGCATGTGGGAAAGCTTTGAACCAAGTTTCAAATAAATACTCTTTCTAAACAATGTGCCTGAGTTAAAGGTAACACTACTGCATCAAACTTGGGTCACCATTGCACTTTTAAAATAGGTGCAACCATTAGATGTTGTCAAGAAACATTCAAGTGTCGATAGACATTTAGAAATCTCTGTAAAAAAGTTAGTAGAAAAGCTCAATTGTTTTTGGAGTTGAATAATAAATTTCAAACACAACGTACATGCCATTTACTCCAGTTCAGGTAATATGGTATTAAAACCACAGTAGCTTTATAAAAGGGATATATGACAAATACAAAACCAAATGACAAAACTACTGGGATACTCAAGCCAAGTGACATCCAAGTGCCGAGACAAACCATACGTGACAACCTTCATGCTAAACTTCACATTCCCATCTGCATGTCAGCAAAGTTGTAGAAATTGTCTACATCTTGAGAAGCTGATGCCTTGCTTTCCGATACAAAAACCTGTTTTGTTAAACAAGAATATAGTTATGCATCACTAAAAACAGCCTTTGCTCATTTGGAATCAGTAATGCTTATTTTTAGTTTTGCATTCCATGAGGGCACAACTCTGTTGGTTTCCACAGTGTGACAGAACAGTCCTAGAATTCTCTCACCCTGATGCACCCACTGTTTGTTGCCATCATCCCTCCCTAGCAGACATGCCAGCTGCATTAACCCTTGCCTTCTACTGATTAGAAGTTTGTGACTTCAGTATTCAGGGGTCACAGCTTCAGCTTGTGTCCATTTAGATGTATTTTGGTTGGTAAAGTCAACTCTGTCCAGGAGAGTGGGGTTAAAATAAATACACAAAATCCTTAGCCTACCACTTTAACAGAAAGGTGGAGTTTGTAAGAAAGACTGCCTTGTGCTATATTCCTCTCAAAAAAACTTAGTTGCTTCTTCAGCAGATGACTATCTTTTTAAAATAACTTCAATTACATGTGCATTTTTCAAAATTTATCAATGCATGTGAAAGTCCAAGCACTAGGACATTCACCTTTATCAGCAGATAAACTACAATTGTCTTAGGCAATATGCAAACAGTTCAGTGTAACAGACAGCACTGTAGCTGTTCATCAAGCTCAACATGCAAGTAATAGCCTCAATCAAAAAATGAACTGAGATGACTTATTACAGGATGACTGTTTTCCAGAAACTTGCTCAAAATCATTGCCATTCAGAGAAATGGGCACAGCAAGGAAAGAGAAGGTGGGTGTAAGGAAGCTACAGTGAAACAAGTTGACAGAAGGAAAAAGAAAACTCTCTTTGAAGGAAGGCATTCTGCAGTATCCTACACAGCAAAAGCAAACACGGAAAAAGGGTGAAATCCCATCATGTTGTCTTTGTAATGATTTAATAGACAAGACATCAAAAAGCTAAGTGATTAAGTCTAAGACTTGGTGCAGAACTTTTCCATACTTTATTTAGGGAACTTGATTTTACTGCTATGTGAAATAACAGTTTTAAGCGGAAATCTTTTATTCTTCAATGAATACGGGGATTTAATACTCACTTTCCTGGGACAATTTTCTTGTCACCAACATCTAATTTGACTTTTGAGTACAAAAAACCAAAACAAGAACAGCAAAAGGATATTCAGATTTTACTAGCCAGGAACCTAAAAAGATTGTGCAGTATGGCAACACTACATCTTGACCATGAAGCAGCTCAGACATTCTGTAATATTTTCTGTCAATAGAGCAATACATCAGCTTACCTTGGTCCCACTAAAAACTTCATTTATAGTGCTTTGACATCCTTCCACAGCACCATCTCCATTGAACTCCAAAGCAACCACTGGACCTAGAAAATAGTGGCATCTAAAATCAATACTACTTTCAAGCTTGGCATCAAAACAGTAGATTTCTCAATCCATAGGGAATTGTGAAGCTTGCAATAAGTATTTTATGGTTTTTGCTGGAGCAGGCCCATAATGATGGATAAAGAATTAAAAACACTTAAACATGTTTAAAAAAAGTACAGTGTTATCTGAGAAAAAAAAGTATCTGCGATTCCATGCTCATTTTTTGCAGGGATTTTGGCAGGATTCCACTTGTACTTCTTGAAAGGCAGCAATAGCACAAAACCGCTAAGGAGTGCAGGGCATTGTGGAAGTGAGTCAGACTATACTGCTCAAATAGTGAGCCATTTCACAGACATCTGGAGTAAGACTGAGTCATTCAGGCATTATTGCCTCAGGCCCAAGATAGCAAATTGCCTGATTTTTAGACTTCTTCTCACCCACTATTTGCACATCCCCTTTCTCTGGTTTCATTCTGAACATGGTATTTCCTCCCACATGACTGCAGAATAGACCATAAACTAGACTGTCTTCTTATAAGTGCAATGACTTTTGTCCTATTCTGGCTATGAACATCACAGACCACTTATGTCACCATGAAAAAACCTACAAGCTGCTACCAAGTTTGGGAGTGTGTATTGATCTTTAACATATAACAGAAAACAAGATGTCAGTACTTCTGCAAGAAGAGACAAAACCCAATTGCAGTCAGATCAATAGAAAGGCTTTTGAGATATTCTGACAGTACACCAGTTATAAAAAGGAATTTAACACTTGTCTGCTTCATGCACATCTTATTGATTTACTTAAATATTTATACAGAAAGTCTGAACAGCTCGGTAGTTGAGCAGGAATGGTGAATAGTTAGAAATAGTCTAAGAGCATGAGCTTCTTTTGACCACTCCAGGCAGATCTGCATGTGCCACTGCTCCTGAGCTATGCAGTGGGATCACTAGAGGGGGAGCAGAGCCACAAAAACCACATGAAATAGCTCATTTCTGATGCCTTCAGGAGTTTTCGCTGATTTAGGGCCTTATTGAGGCTTCCAGAACTCATCTCACCAGGTTTTACAGTATGCCTTTGAAACACAAATTTCTCCTTCACTCTTACTCCTTCTCCAGAACTCTCTAGTGGCAGTTAGAAAACAACACAGACTCACCTTTTTCAAGCAGTGGAATGAATTCTGATGCACACTGCTGGAAAACTCTTTTAGCATCCTCTGCTTTCATTAAGACTTCTTTAGTCTGTACCAGCTGAAAGCCTTTACTAGTCATCTGTTACCAGAGAAAGAATGCACATTAAACATGCTTCTAAGGAAGAGAGTTCAGCTTGATTATCCAGATTACACTGGAATATACCCATTTTTCCCATACACATTAAGGTGCAGAGCAAGGGGACCCTTTTTGCTCTTTCCAAAGACCATTTGCTTTTTCTACATTTCTGTTTATTTTCATTCCATTCATCCAGATTTTCTGCTCTGCCCTCATGCACCGAGAGGAATAAATGAGAATATTTTTGGTTTATATTAAGGCTCAGGGTTGCGTGTTTTTCCCCACAATCTCTCAGAAGCTGAAACTAATGCGAGCTAAAAGCATTCAGCATCTGGAATCAAGCAGTTAATTCTCATTAGTCTGAAACAGGTCAGTCAAGCATCAGCTCAACCTCTCATCTATCCACCACTGAAGTTTTCCATTCCAAAAAATTAGTTACAAACTTTTGAAAACACATGCACACGTCCCACACCCCCCACACCTTTTTACTCTAATATGAAACTCAAAGTATGTCAAAAAAGAGCATATACATTTGTACTTCCAAAAGCATCCATTAATCTACAGAGCAGTAAGATTTCCACAGAATCTTACTAACTAGTCTTTTAGCATCTTCTTAACTCTAATTTCTAAAGAATTGCTAACACAGGAGAACACATCTATTATCCTCTTTAATGCAGCTATTCCTTCTTTGGAATAAAACAACCCATAGGTATCATTATCTTCCTTCACTCAAGTAGCTGTTAGTAACTCAGTTCCATAAAAATCCCACTGGGCAGTGGGGAGGCAAGGAAACACCATGCAGCTAAAACCTCAAGGGGAAGAGCTCCACCAGTTGTTTAGTTGATCATATAGCACTGTAGTCAGCAGCTTTTGCAGATACCTCTCCCAGATGCTGTAGCCCATCGTTGCTTGGCTACATGGCTACCCTGGCACTTCAGGGTGCTAAAAGCAGCCAGTCACACCCAGATTTTAGTCTCAGGACAGTATAAATTTACCCAAGCTTGGAACCCGCGGCTTCACGGAGACAAAAAGGAAAAAAAAGAAACAAACCACACCATCTATTTAAGTAATCAAAGAATCAAAGACAGCTGATCAGCCATGACAAACACTCAATGCCTCTTTCACTAGATTTTAACATGTTATTTTTTTGAGTCTCTCTTACTACTTGTAAACTTTCGGGACAGATTTTCATTAGTTGTGACTTTTGAGGCAATAAGCTAACAAGTTAATCAACTAAATCCGTTTCACAAGCTCTGTCAATCACTTTACAATGACCAAGTTCATCAAATCAACTACACATTTTCTTCAGAATGTCACTTGGCTGTGCCATGATGGAAAAAATACACCAGAACTGTTAAGAGGACAGAGGTGCCGCTCACAGGATGTCAGCTGTAAAGCAACTGACTGATTAAATGAGGTTCAGTCTCTTATCTTGCTTTAAGATTTTAAACAGTGCAGTTGATCAATATGATCAGCAGACAAATAGATCCTCTGTGTTCCCCCTTCAGGGAGCATCAGAGACTATCCAGAGGAAAGTTTAATTAGGAGTTTAAAAAGCTGAATGAAGACAAAGGTTGCTTACCTCATCAATTAATTTCCTGGCATTTGCAGTTGTGTAGTCACCAGCAAAAAACACAGCCAAACATGATTCATCACTGCTTTTCTGTCTCCGCCCTCGAGTTATTGGTATTATGCTCTTTGTAGCATCAGTAGAAATTCTGACAGCTTTCAGCTCCTCAGAGCTGGGCAGAGGAACATAATCTTGGACTACAGCAGTTTCGGGCAAAAGGCCCCAGTTGTTTTCTCCTGACACAGGTGTAAAGTCATGGATATTGCTCCATGTGTTATTGAAGATACTCAGACCAGCATCTTTAAATTGTAAAGCAAGCTCAGGATAATAGTACTGGAAACATCCAAATTTCATGCCTGTGGAGGACTCAATAATGGGCTGGGTGGCACAGCACAAGAATACCTCCAGCTTTCTGCAGTCCCGAGTGCGAAACTGTTGGCAGGCAACTATACATTTACAATCTTTGCAGTCACGGAAAAATACACTGCCTTTTACTGGCCCTAAAAAGATTTGGCAATTTACACAGTCATCAATAGTAATTGTAGCAGAATGGTCAAATACGTAGATACTACAGTTCTCACAGTCCTGAATGACAAATTGTTGCCCTGCTACTTTTCCAGGCAGTCGGCCCACAGTTTCACTTTTAAGTCCGGAAAAAGTGTAATCTTTGGGGTCAACCTGAAGGAGAAAGAAAGGAAAAAAAAGGTTAAAATCTTCACATGCAAATAATATTATAATGCTAAATGCCAATTGATTTGCATTAATTGAAGCACCGCTGAATTGTGCAGGATAAACTGCCAGAAGACTCTTCAAAGATTGATCAAAGATGGGAAGTAGCTCTTTTAGGTAAACTACAGGAATACATAGTACTGAGGTATAACAAAGATTTGAAACTACACTTCTGAGATGCTTCAAGGGAGGAAAAATAAAGACCTAAATAATGTTGTCCTTTAGTAAAGAAAGAGGGTGGGGGGAGCTAGTTTTTTTCTGTGGACTCTGATCAAGGATGATGGTTCTGAGTTTTAGCATACTAACCGTAATAAATAAATTGTCCAACACACAGATTCATAAAGCTGGAGATAAGAAGTATTTCCTTTTTGGAGTAGCTTTCTTGGTCATGGTTTACCACACCTCAACATATTGCAAGAAAACACGGAAACACTGTTGCTGTCAAGCAGTATCTCTATTATGTTCGCAAACTACAGAGAGCTCATTTATCTGCACCACAGCATTTTCCTGTGTGAACAACGGCAAGATTTTTGTGCTAACAACTATTATGAGGTTGTTTTAGCTCTGCCCAAGAATCAAAATTGGCAGTGGTGGTGCAGGGGGCATGTTTAGAGACCTCTCCTCCTCCACACTCCGGCACCTGCTGCACTAGAGAGGAACACTCGGCAGAGGCTGTGGCTTTCCCTGGGACTCTCCGCTGGGGAGCAGTGACTCAGGAGCCACACAAGGCCCAGGATGGAATGTGACACAGGTGGAAAGCACGAATAACACAGCCCATGTTGTCCTAACACCGAAGGAATCAGAGCTGGCTCACTTCTAGTTATACCAAAGTCTCAAGACAACTACAATTCCCAGAGCAAATTCTACTCTGCCCTCTTGTGAAAGCTTATTAAAACAGCACTTGGAAGTATGTAAGTACCTGAACGAGCCTGACACAAGACCACTTCACAAACCTGCTATGTGATTATCAGCCTGAGGGCTCTAATATTTGCTGCCCCATAGTCAGTTATCATGCATTGCAACAATTTCTGTGTAAGAAACTCTGCTCCCCCATCCTGTCAAACATTCACACGATATTTAGAGACCAGCAAAAGGCATAAACCAGGATGGGCTAGTGCCAGCCATTCACTAAACCAGCTCAGACTATGCAGCTTTTGACCAGAACAGCTAAAGGAAGCTAGAAATCTCTATCAGCTGATAAAATATACTCCATTATATGCAACATATCTGATGTCCAGACAGGAAAGGAGGTTTGCAGCTGATCAATCTTCCAAGTAAAATGGAAGTTGAGACAATGAAGATGGCTTCCTGGAATTCTCTCCTCACTAGTACACATCCAGGAAAGTTGGCTGGAAAAGTTACAGATAAAACTGAGAGGATCAAATGATAAGGGACACAGCATGGAGGGTGAATCATGCAGTATGCTTAGGATTCAAACTATCCGAGGTATTCAGTCTCATGGAATGTTATATATTTGATCCATATACAAGATATTTACATTCATATTCTCTCATACCTGAGAAGACAGGTATCAAATTTGCTTTTGGACACCATTTGTCCCAGGGAACTCCCAGAACATTTATGCATGTTTATGTTGTCTGTATGCTGGAGGGTTTTTTTAAATAACCCTGGGAGACAGGCTTACTGCCTTCAAAACAGGGCACAGAGGAACAGTTACTTCTCTTTGGAAGGAGAAGTTCAGTGTTCCAGGAACTTACAGCTTTTTTGAAAATTGGAACCTAAGCATGGCCTTCTAAATTGCTCTACTCTATAAAGCCTCTGAAGCAGCACTAGCTCGTCCTGCACAGCAGTCTTTGCAGATAAATCTGAAACTTCACCTTCACTTTGCATTTTTTTTAGGCCTAAGTGAAAGACACTGGTTAGTCACCAAACTCCCAGCTTACAGACAGTTTCAAAAAAGACTTCTTGAGAAACAAAGTTAAAGACAAAAATTCAGATTATTATCAGATTCAGGAGCTTCATTTTATTTCCCTGACATGAGTTAAGAGTTCTGCTCTGACACAACTTGAATGAGAGGTGAAACTGGATGAAATAAATTTAACACTCTCCCCCCTCACTGGGTCATTGCCCCTGAGACAAGGGGGTAACCCAAGAGACTATAGCAGATATGAGTATTTCACTTCCCCTGGGTAAAAGAAACATGCCAGAGAAAGAGACATGAAGGCAGAACTATGATTTTGAGGATGCATCCAACAGCTGTTAACATGCTCATAGGATTAAAGACTTCTAAGTCCATCAAGTCCAACCATTAGCCTAACACTGCTGAGTCCATCACTAAACATATCCACAAGTGCCACATCTACACATCTTTTAAATAACTCCAGGGATAGTGACAACCACTTCCCTGGGATGCCTGTTCCAGAGCTTGACAACTCTTTCAATGAAGAAATTTTTCCCAATGCTCCCCTGGAGCAACTTGAGGCCTTTTCCTCTAGTCCTATCACTTGCTACTTGAGAGAAGACACCAAGCCCCTACTGGCTACAACCTCCTCTCAGGTGGTTGTAGAGGGCAATAAAGTTCCCCCCTTTTCTCCAGGCTGAGCAACATCAGCTTCCTCAGCCACTCCTCATAGGATCTGTGCTTCAGACCCTTCACCAGCATCATTACTCTTCTCTGGACATGCTCCATCACTCAGTGTCTTTCTTGAAGCGAGGGGCCCAGAACTGGGCACAGGATTCAAGGTGTGGCCTCACCACTGCCAAGTACAGCTCATGGCCCTAGTGCAGCTGGCCACATTATTTTTGATACATGCCAGGCTGCCATTTGCCTTCTTAGTTCATGCTCACCATCTTTGACCTCCTCAGGTATCATCAACACTAATTGCTTCTACTGCTTCTTAAGCTTTGTCTTAGCAACACAGCAAAAAAAAAAAGAAAAAAAAGCAGGCTAGGAAAGCAATAAAAAAACCCAGAAAAATGTAAGATCTGTAACCTCATACAACCATAACAAGGGCTATGTACACTTCTCTGCCCATTCATCTGGTGCATGATTTGCTATAAAATCTTAAGCAGGTGGCAGGTCAGCAAAAATCAGCTACTTGATAACTCATCTATTTGTCCTTTGTATTTGGATAAAATTTCGAAAAACTTTGTCCAAATTCACCAATCTCACCCAGACAGATGCTTTACTCTCCAGTCCTTAACAGATATTTAAATGTCTTTTTTTTTCCCAGGCTGGTATAAGTTCAAATGAAGACAGGATTCACAGAGGCAGCTTTCAGGAGTTTTTGGAGTAGGTAAGAATCATACATTAATAGATATGGGCACAGCTCAGGAGATGAAACCTTCTAACAGAAGCGACTATGCACAGGTTCAGGAATTACTCCACAGAATAACCTAAAATAACCAGATATGATGATGAAAAAGTTAGCCCTGCTTACACAATATTCTTCCCTCTCAAAACAGGTAAAGAAGTCTCATCTTTGGTTATCAGCAATTTCAATGGTGAGAAGTCTTTTACAAAGAACTAGAGGACAAATTGTAAGGAGAAAGGATTTTAAAGAATAAAGAAAGGAGAGAAGTGAGGGCAAACAAGAGTTTGTCATGGCTGCTTTGAACTCCAGGACATCCTGTTGCAACAAGTGCCAGGTGTATTAAGCAGCTTTCCCTCCTGCAAACACTTGTCTTGCAAGAAGGTCAGAGGCTAGACGTGAAGGCTGCACATGACATACATGTCTTCAGCCACCATCATCCAGTTTACTGTCACCAAAACTAGGCAGTTTTCATTTGGAAGAAGACTTAGGAGCACTAGACCTTCACAGTGTTTAGTGGTAACTGCGCCTAGAATCACCAAGGATCCAAACATCTTGAACTCTTTCTGGTATGAGTTCATATCTTAACAAGACTTTTTTACCGGGTCTATCAGGAAAGGAATTTCAGTCAACAATGATACACTTCCACAAATATGAGAAGGTACTGCTGCTCTGAACAGGTTTACAGTTCTCCCACAGTTACCTGTGTCTAGGCTGAGGAGCAAACAATAGTTTGTAAAGTATTTCTAAACCACTTACACTAAGGTCTCCCCTTTTAAATATAATTCTCAAACATCTTTCACCATCTAAGTCACAAGAGATGGCAGTTCAGTTATGAACTTAGATACAGTCGATGACATACAAGAGTTGGCTGCTGACCCAGTGACATTAAAAGCTGCAGCTATAGGGGAGGCACATAAACTTAAGAAGCTTTAAGTGTTATTTTTGTCAGGGGAATTAACAGAAAGGAAATAAGAAAGAAAAGTGCATTCCCAAGCCTAGACACTTCTGCAAATTCGTACTTGCATGTGTTTGGTGCCCTGAAGTAGTGAGTTGCAACATCCTCCAGAGACTGCTTGTTGAAGTTACCCTCCAGAGATTTCGAGATTCTTGCATAACAAGACAAGGTGGAAAGAGCAATGCAGGTTCCAGTCACTAGCAAACAGTTTTTCATCCTGAAGCTTCTCCTGCACACCTTGACTTTAAATGTGGCCAATACAACAGTCTGAACCCACATTTCATTCTATTCTCAGTAATCATCCTGCTCTTCCAGACTACCCATAACAGCATAAAATGGTCGTATTTTCCTGAGCAGCAAACCATTGCCAAATACTGCAGACAGGAGAAGAGGAAGAAGAAAGGAAGCTCTTACACTCCTATATCTGTTTTACCTGGAAATATTGTTTAATATGAACCTGTTGACTGTTTCTCAGTTGATCAACTACATTTTAAGAAATACTATGGTAGTTCCTCTGGTGCAGCAGGAACCGGATTTAAGGACAAAATATTTTACTGCTTAGAGAAAAGTTACTTTATTTTTATTCCAAAATAAAATGCAAAATTACTCCCTAAACAAGATCTAGACAATTCAACATGCCCAAGTCAGCTCAAACCTCTCTTGAAGAATCCTCAAATATAAGGTAACTAACAAAAGACTATCTGTGATTTATATAGAAAGTTAAACCTTGGAGTTTTTTAAACTGTTTGAATATGGCCACCACAGTATGATAAAACAGTGATAGCTGCATGTTTCCTATCAGCTAAAACAGTTAAGTTACAACTCAGTTGACATAAAACAAAACTTTACTTGTTCCTTCTAAAATGAAGAATCACTTGGGAAGGAAAGTCCCTCTGAGCTGTAAATGCCATTGTGTTTATAATTAATCTAATCCTACTTCTTTGAACATGAGACAACTGCAAAAAAAAAAAAAAAAAAAAGAAGATGCAGCAATCTGTGTTTCTTCTTGTGCAGAGAAGGTCACAGCACATGAGGGTATCTGCCATCACAAGACCCAAAACCCCAGTTCCTGTCTGTACATACCCATATTCAGTTACTGCTGTAGTTATTATCGCTCCGGTCACAATGCAAACAATGTTAGTTATACAGAAGACAGTAAGGTAGGAAAGGAGAAGGGAGACCAGGAGCACAAATGCAATCTTACATTCCAGGTGGAAACCTAGCTGAAGAAGGCTGAGGACGGTTGAGCATCACCAAATTCCTCTCCCACGCTTGGTCAGAAGGGTACTCTCACAACAGCCCAAAGACATCAACAAGACACAAGTCCTCAAGATTTGATGCAGTAATAACAGACTCTGGAATAAACCATGCTCTACTTATTCTCAGAATCCCAAAGCAGCAAGAAACTGCATATTCATTCTTTTCCCTTCTGTTTTCAAGATAAGCTGATCCTTTGGTTCTTCCACTGCACCATAAGTAATCTTCACACAGTTCTCTGAACCCAAGGGTCAGCAAGCATCACACAGTTTTCAGCAGATTTATAATGCAATCTAAATTTTATTAATTTTTGTGTACCTTAAAACTTCTGTCCTCACTTAATGAAGTCATCCAGAAATCTGAAAAGGCCCCTTAAATTCATATTCCTTAATTTCAGTTCAACCATCAGCATCTTCTAACACCTTTTATTTCTACCACATGGTCCATTTTTGGGACTATTACACAAGAGTTATATAGTCTCTAGGATATCATCATATTACTCTTTGTCTAGGTCTACACTAGCAGACAGTATCAATAATAATTATAATTTGCCATCAGAACATACCTAAGGTATATTCAACTAGCAATGGTGTCCTTTAGAAGCAGAAGAAATAGTTTTGTGGGAGGAACCCCTCAGGTTCAGAGCTTCTTCCAGCACAGCTGTCACTAGCAGTCACCTGTCTCAGCATCCCTAATCAGACAAACATGCACACAAGTGTGCCTACATTTTTCTGCCTCCAGTGAGAATGTCAGCATGGCATTAGTTTACAGGAAGACAGCTGGAGTGTCTGAGCAGCAAGATGTACCCACCTGTAAGAACATACAGAGGATAGTTTACAAGAACTAAACTTACCAAACCTGCTTGCAAAACTGCACTATATAACCAGAACTGCATCACTGAGTGAGAAAAGCTAGAAACATATCCCCAACCCAAATGGTGGAAATTAACATCAAAAGACCACTTAGCACATCTGTTGACAGAGTTAAGGTTTTCAGGGTTGAGAATACAATTCGGTGCACTTGATGAACAAAAAGGAGTCTTCATGCCACAAGTTTTCCAACTGACTTCAATTTACCTTTGTGTACAAACACACGTTGTGAAATAAATAAGCATATGTGATGCATCAGAAATGAGAAACAACAGACAACAGGATACAGTATCAGAGACAACATTTAAAGCTACTACATTAACACTGCCTTAGTGTCAATACAAACTGGGATCAACAAGTTTAGTGCACCAAATGCTCAGTATTCCTTTAACTACGACAAGGTGACTCCAGTGGTTTCCTGGATTAATGTATTAAGCATACACCCAAAAAGCCCAGTGAAAGATAAGGCTGTGAAGAGCAAGAGTCTTAAATGTTAAATAGCCATTCCTAGGCAATACAGTACAAAATTAAGTAGCTAATTTGGTGGCTTACACAGTTCAGTAGCACAGCCCAAACTCACTGATTCTTAAGGTTTCTAAGATTCTGTTATAGAAAAGGAAGTTTTATAGGCAATACATGACACTTTTTTTTTTTTCCACTCCACAGAGACAAACTGTTGGCGCTGTAATAGCGTCCTGTTAGCTTGAGCCTACTTCCAGCACATTAACAAGTCATCTCCTTAGCAACAAGGCTGGCTATTCTCTGAATCAAGTCTTTCTATATCCTGACTTTACGCCTTTTAGTTTTCAAAGTTAGCACTTTATAAGCAGATGGGGCAAAAAGTCTCATACTTGTTGAGCTTTAGCTGGTGAATTTGGTCTAAAATTTAAAAAATATTATTCCAAATGCAGACTTAGTAATTTACTTTTAGACAAACTAAAATTTGTTCCCTAAAATATGGTCTCAATACAGCCCTCTCACTCTGAGACTGGTCTTCATACAAGGGACAGGCTGCCATCCTTCTCTTACATCTCTGCACTGTAAATATCCACTATTCAGTCAGAGGAACAAGCCCAACACAGATCACTCAACTTTATCCTCAAGGAACCAATTCCTCCAGGCCATGCACATGCTCTTTAGCTCATCTCCATCTGAGCTTGTCTTAACCTACTTGGAAATCTTAAGGGACACCCTAGAGCACCTGGCCAAGTTTAAAAACCAAGCAAGCTAAATATTCAAACAAGTTCACACATTTTGTTTTCCATACTTGCAAAACGTGGCCTAAAGGTCTGGGGATTTTGTTTGTTAAAACCACATTAATAAAGTTTATGGCTTGCCCCGGTTACTCCTTCCTCCACCCCAAGGCAGCTGGAGAGGAGAGGAGGGGAGAGGAGGGGAGGCCCAGCAGGGCTGTGATGTCATGACATATTCAGGAAGTGAAACTTGAAATGAGACTAGGAACACATTTAATACCGCATTAAAACTCTTTCTGGCTTGATACTTCGCGACTGCCCTCAGCAGCTCAGGAAACACCACTGGGGAGGATTCGTCTTCATTTGTCATTTTGAGGACTGATAAGCCAGTCTTATTTCCTCTAGCTTTAAAAAAAAAACCAAACAAAAAACCCAAACAAACAAAAAACCCAAACAAAAATAACGCCACACACAACCAAAACAAACAAACAAACAAACAAACAAAAAAACCCACCCAAACCCAACTAAAGAAACAAACAGAACAGCTAAGGAGGCAGACTCAGTACTGGCAGTGGACACGAGGCAGTGAGGGGCGCGGTGCGGGGACTCCGCCCGCCCCGGCACACGCAGCATCCCCGCCGCCCCCAGCTGCCAGGAATCCCGGGCTGGGACCCGCACCGGGGGCCCCGCACTGTCCCCCCAAACCCCGAGGGCCGGCAGAGACACCGCCCCGCCCCCGGGGGCTGTCACAGCCGGGGCACGGCTGGAGGCTGCCGGCAGAGAGGGATCCCGGGCCGGCGGTGCCCACCGAGACAGCCCCGCACCCCCCCGGGCCGTACCTTGGGCCGCTGGTCCCAGCTGTACTGCGGCGCCTTCCCCTCGCCGGCCGCCGCCTCCTGCCCGCCTCCCCCCGGCTCCTTCTGCTGCTGCTGCCCGCCCTGGGCCGGCTTCCTGCGGCGGGAGAAGAAACACCCCATGGCGACGGTGCTGGTGCCGGTGCTGGTGCCGGTCCCGCCGCCGCCCGGCAGGGAGAGGACGGGAGAGGGGCCCGCCTGCCCGGCCGCCCCGCCCCGCCCCGCC
>VXBX01002563.1:492489-508856 GCA_013400415.1 Scytalopus superciliaris
GGGGGGGGCGAGGGGTGTTGACAATTAAAGATAAGAGTTGAATGGTGAGAAACAAACACTAAATGAAAACAAAACCTTCCCACTACCCTACCACTTTCACCCCTCCATTTCCAGCTCCTCTATGTCTGCACCACCACTCACCAAGCAGTGCCGGGGAGCTGGAGAATGGGGGCTGCTACCACTCCACAACAGTTCCTCTTTGCTCCTCCTTCTCCTCACACTTTGCTCCAGTGAGTCTCCTTCCACGTGCTATAGTCCTCAAGAACTACTCTGGCATGGCCTCTTCATGGGTCTCCTTCTGAAGGAAGGAGTTCCTTTAGAAAATATGCATGTGCTCCATTTTGGGGTCCTCTATGGGCTGCAGTGTGGCTATTTGCTCCACCGTGGTCCTTTCCATGGGCTACAGGTAAATCCTTGCTCCAGCACCTGCACTACTTCCACCCCCTTATTCTCTGACCTTGCTGTTCACACTGCTATTCCATACATTTTTTTCCCCTTACTCCTCTCACTCTCGCTGCTAGACAGTGGTTTTGCCCCTCCATGAATATACTTTCCTGGAGGTGCCAGTGGTGGTGTTGGGGGATGCAGCCATGCCCCGTGTTGGCTCTGTTGGAGCTGCCTGGAAGTGGCTGTGTCCAGCATGGGGCAGCCCTGCTTCCTCACAGAGACCACCCCTGCAGCCCTCCTCACTGGCCACCTGCAGCCAGCACGTACCCACTAACAAAACTGTAGAGCCATTTCATGTTAAACAGAGGACAGCATTCCTGCTGTAGGAGCAGAAGAGGAGAAACATGGGAAAAGCAGAAGAGAAGTGCTCTGCCAGTTGAGCAGGCTGAAAGGCTTGGCCAGCTCAGGGCCCTGGGGACACCAGAAAGGAGGAAGTGAGAGCAATTGCTCAGAAATGGTTGCTAAGGAAGAGGGGTGACTGACACCCTTTTTGGTGTTGGCTGTACTATGAAACTGTATGCCTGGGTAGGTGTGAAACCTGCTCTGGGCTTTTGAAGCTGCAGTTTGAGGCAACAGCTCAGCCAGTGCTACCCACAACACCACCAAGTACAGTTTTACATCTCAGTTACAAAGTGGATTTGCCTTATGAGCCGCTTGTCTGTGTTTCTTGGACACTGGTTGGCTGGATCCTGCTCTTTCATCAAGTCCTCTGTGCACAAGTTCTTTCCATGGTGTGTCCATCTAGGACAGTTTGAGACAATTTGCAAATGCAGAGAGTCTAATACACCCTTACCTCTTCTAGCTCACTCTCTGGAAGTCTAACGTTCCTCCTAGACCCTTGTGTATTTCACACAGTTTCGTCAAGTTCTGCAATCTTTTGGTAACCCAGCTCCCATTTCTGTGCATCCACTACACAAAAAAGTAAAAAATTGGATAGAAGGAATAAAAAATAGCATTTAATACATTTTTGTTAAAAGCTTAAGTACCATTTAATGAATCTTCACAAAACCTGAAACTACATTACTAGAACATCATTATCTCACATTAATTAATGGATTACCTGTTATAACAGAGAACTTCATAATCTGTGTGTGTAAAAATACTTCTTATCCTGCTGAGATGCACCCATCTCTACAAGAGAAATACTTCCCCCCATGGATGTTAGTAATACTTCACAAAGATATTTAAATGCAAGACCTAAAAGGTAATTTTACATTTCTAATAAGAAGATGCAAGGGAAATGCAAGTTTCTGAGTTTGGATTTTCTCATACTGCTATGATCAATATACCTGTCTTGCAAAATTATCAGTCCCATAACAATACAGGATTTTTAGATGGCTGCAGCTGATCAGAAGAGCCCATAGGTTATGTCTCTCTGGCACAACACAACCTCTCAAGCTCCAGGGTGTTTCCTGAATATTTATTCCTGAACAAATTAATATGACTTGTGATTTATGAGCACATGACTTCTTAAGAAATTGCAAATGCCTAGTTCAGTTCTTCACTGTCTATTCATATGCCACTCAGACCCAACCCTCTTGGCTTCTGAGATTTGATATAATCATGACCTGAAGTGTGGTAATACAAGATTGCAATAATACCATCTTCACAACCAGCCATGACTGTACTTACCTTAATTTCAACAAACTGCTGTAATTAGTGATTTCCCTTGTGGGGATGTTGTGAAATATAGCTAATTGCAGTCTAATACAGAGTTTTGTGATCTTCAGACAGTGGTTTCTAGGTAACTGAAAAGTAAACAATTTTCATTATAAAGGTTATATTCTAAAGGTTTTTATAAGAAAGACTTGCAATATCCATACCTTCTGGGCACATGCAGCTCACACAGATCCTTTAAGATCTTTGCTGTCCTTCCTTCCCAGGAGGGCAGTGATTCTGTTTCAGCAAGAGAGGAGATGGGCAAAGCATGTGCATGGGCTGTGCCTCCGTATGGGCAGGCTATTATTCCTGCATTGCTTGGTAGTGCTTGCATGCCCACGGGTAAAACCTGAATTCCCTTCCTCCCTCTCTTGTTTGATGCTCTTGTGCATCTTCAAAAAAGCACAGGGACGAAGCTGTTCTCAGTAAATATCAGCACCTGGAAATCTGCCCAGGTCTTGAGCAGGTATCCAAAGAAAGTGAGAGCTCCCTGTGTGCACATCTTCTCCTGACACGGGGCAGAATTGGTTTGTCTTGGTGCTGTTGGAAGCTTGACAAAATGCACAAAGACGAGCTTCCACAATCTTCTTAATGAGATTCATTGTATTTTCTGTGTGTGTCTCTTAAAGCTCTTGAAATCATATCTTTGTGACAAAATCTGAAGTGTGTCTTATTTAAAGCAGGTTTTTAATCCCGTTGGTTGTAGAGAAGACTTTGAAAATATCTCTAAGACATGAAAATAAAGAAAACAAATGAACTTAAATGTTCTTACTTTCTAAAAGCTCGTTTCATATTTTCTATCAGCAAAGACTGTAAATCCTGTCCTTGAGATTCTAGCAACTTATCTAGAATTGGTATAAAGCTGTGAAAAGGATTTCTAGTTAAGATTAGATTCACCTATACTCATACAAAATCGTGAATTACAGATGAGACAAATCCTTCCACAGTATTCAATTCCTTACATAGTATTCAACAGGAAGAAAGGGAAGGATACTTTCCTGCTGAATTCACTCTCTGAGGCCATGTCCTGATATAGCAGAACTGTTACAGAGAACATCCCTTGCCTCCAGCTGCTTATTTAAATCCCCAACCACCTATGCAGTGGGACAGTCCATATGTCTGTACAGACACAGTAAACTGTGTTGGGAAACCAATGAATGCATAAAACAACCATTTCAATCAGACATCTGTGCATTTCAGTCTCATATAAATGGGGGGGGAGGGTTGTGGGTTTTTTTTTTTTCCTTCTTTGTTTTTTGTTTTGTCAGAAGCAGATGATGAATACATGGAATAGTACTTTCACACAACAGTCATCACATACTGTGAGATCACATTGGCATTTTGTGGTCTTGCTGACAGATTCTGTACTACTGGAGGCTCTTGCCAGACTGAACACCAACAGAAGCTAGTCTGAAAATTGCAGCCAGATGCAACAAATTATATGGCTAATTTTGTGATAAAATGCACTGGAATCTATTTTGCATTGCTAGTGGTGATTTTGGACTAATGTCTGCCCAGTTTTCAAGCAGTATATGGCATTTCAGCATTTCCTTGCATATAGAAATTATCCTGGTGGCCAGTAACTTTGCTGAATCACACTACTGCTGCTCAACAAGGAAATGAGATTTTTTTTTTGTAGCTGTCCCCAGCATAGAGTCTGTGATGCACAGCTTTAATGCTGGGGTCCTTTGAGTGGGAACAGTGGACAGGTGTGCCTGTGTCCCAGGCTGCTGGGATCTGACATGGTATGGCACGGAAAAGCACAAACAGCCAAACTGAATAGTTCACACTTGCTCACTTGTTTGTTCAGAAATTACCTTCCACATATTCCCCACATAAATTACCTTCACTGTAAGAAATTACATCGTGTCTACAGATCTTTTTCTGTTGCTGGTGTTTGGATGTGCTGGTTTCAGCTGGGATAGTTAATTTTCTGCACAGTGGCTAGTACAGGGCTATATTTTGGATTTGTGCTGAACACAGGGTTGATAATACAGAGATGTTTTTGCTGTTACTGAGCAGTGCTTACACAGAGCCAAGGCCTCTTCTGTTTTTCCTACTGCCATGCTGGTGAGGTGGTGGGGGGTACATGGGAGTCTGGGAGAAGTCACAGCCACAACAGGTGACCCAAACTGACCAAGGGGATATCCCATACCATATGACATTATGCCCGGTATATAAAGCTGGAGGGAAGAAGGAACAGGGTGGATGTTTGGAGAGACATCATTTGTCTTCCCAAGTAACCACTATGTGGGATGGGGTCCTGCCCTCCCGGAGATGGCTGAATGCCTGCCTGCTGATGGGAAGTGGCAAATCAATTCTTTGTTTTGCTTTGCTTGTGTGTGTGGCTTTTTCCTTTAAACTGTCTTTGTCTCAACCCACAAGTTTTCTGGCTTTTACCCTTCCAATTCTCTCTCCAATCTTGCTGGTGGGGGAGTGAGTGAGCGGCTCCATGGGCCTTGGTTGCTGGCTGAGGTGAAACCATGACAGGGACAAAGGCGAGCAGAGTTCTGTGCAGTACATGAGATGCAGTCAAACAGCACAGTATTTCAAATAATTCTTAAAAGGCACTACATAGAACCACAAGTCGTTTTAGAAGGTTTTTTTAACTGAAGAGCTAAATAGTCAATAATTTTTAAAATACATAAATTAAATATGGTTGGCTGAAGGAATGAAAGAACATGTCCTAATATTAGCATAATGGACAGCATAACGCATGACAAACTCCACATTCATTCTGAACTTTGCCACAAGCCATCTCTGTGACAGGAATTCTGCAGCTGCAAAGGTCACAATCTGCTTAAGGGCTGCTAATGTAGTGAGTGCACTTACTCAAACAGAGCACAGTTAAGTTTTCAGCTATAAAGCATATTCTTGTTTAGCAATTACAGGTTCATAGATCTTACCCAAGAGTCTATATGCTAGATCTGTTTTGTGATATGAAGAGAGCTGCCAAAACCCAGGGGTTGCCTGATGTTTGGTTTGCTTGAAAACTTTGTGTTCCACCTGAGCCTCTAGCTGAAGCAGACAGACTCTTCAGTTTAATGTTAAATGAAAATGCAATGTAATTACATTAAATTTGATTAAGTGTATCTTTTTAGTTCATGTTTAATAGGACAATAATTCAGAGAACAGGCTACAGTGCTGATTCAGCAAGGCATGTATGCACATGCTACAATCTACCAGATTTCAGTGAGATTTGAGGAAGAGCAGAGTTAGTCACATAGATAATATTAAGATGAGTTTTAACAGCTTGCAGCATTATAGCCCAGCAGCCCTTACATTCTTCCCTAAGCTTAGAGGATGCTTTTTGTTCTAAAGAGGTACTCTGGCTCTCTGTGTATCCTAGTTAAAATTGACAAGATCACCTGCAGCATCTGTCTCCAGTTATGTCTCTTTATCCTTTATGCAGGTCTCTAGCACCTAACATTGGGGTGCTCAGTGGAGCACTGTTCTAAGGGTGGGATCTTAGAAATTTTCTCTCTGTCACAATCCTGATGCAGATTTTTTTTTTCCTTGCTTAGTATCTGACATAATACCAATCCTCTTTCACTGTTGGTTTCAGCTGCTGGTGTGGCACAGAAGGATTGCTGGGATCTGGGCGAGAGACTGTACTCCTAGTTCTGGTGCATCAGACCATCACAAATGGGTAATTGAAGGTGGCAACACGTTAATTTTCTATTGCACAAATAGTTTGTCTATCTGAAGTTTTATTTTACATTGTTGCACAGTTTATTGATACTCTTCCAATTTTAAGCTCTCAACATGAATTTTGTGGGATGTCTTTATGGTGCCAACCTGCCATGCCTATTGACCTTGTGGGTGTGAACAGTGGCTGCCTGATGTGAGAAGAGTGGGATCTTCAACAAAAGATCTTTAGGGAATTACACAGGAGTCTATAACCCTGAACAACCCACACACAGGTCAAGATTTTTATCAAACTTCATCAGTATAATAACGAGCCAGTGAATCAGATCTAAACTACACATTTAAATATTCAGCGTTAACTGTAAAAAAGTCCTGCTGTTAAAGTAAACAAACACAAGATTCCATTTGTTTTGCCTTTTCTTTCCTTTCTATCTGTCACCGTAATGTGCAATAAACATTCTAGACACTGTTCTTGGAAATACTGCTACCTCACAGTAAGACTCCCAGGAATAAATTAGTTACATTGTTGATAACACAAAATAGCAAGGGATTCTGCAGAGACAGCAGGTGGAAAGAAAATACTGAAGTAATTGTTATTTGGAAGAGTTTAAACTCTAAAGCTTGCTTGCTTGGTAGCAAGGCTCACACTAAGGCTGGTTTTCAAAAAATGTAATTTGCACCAAAGGAGCAAAAATGTGCAGTATAAAATTCATCAAATAAAATGCTCAGGCAGAAGGAACTGTAGCGGAATAAAAGGTATGTTCTCTTGCAAAATAGACCCATTCACATGTGGAAGGACCTTCCTCTCAATCCATACAGATTCTAATACTGGAAGGAAAAATCCTAAAGGAATCCTGTAATCATAAGCAGAGGTAAGTACACCCCAGGTAACCTACATGTAGTCAGGCAAATTGATCTTGCATTAAAGGTCAAAAGAGGGGAAGCACAGCCATGTCAGGAGAACGTGGTGCAGAGCTGAGCTCACCCAATGAGCACTGTGAAAATGGGAAACATCTTTAAGGCAAATGAAGTCTTTTCTTACTGAAGCCCCTGCTGTTTTTATGATTTTCAATCCTTCTCTTTCCAGAAACTCAGGGTTATTCAAACTGCAGTAACCTCTCTAAAATTTTTTTGCCAAGAGAGGCACCAGGACAAGGCCAAATTAAAAAAAAAAAAAAAAAAAAACAACCAAAAATCGAGCAAAGTCCAATAATGATATCTGACTTTGGGACTCACACTTTACTGTTTCAGACCTATTCATCAGGATCTATGTCTTCAGTCAAATAGTTTGGTAATTGTCTCTAGTTTTAATCATATAAGGAAAAACCTTTCTTTCCTGTACTTCTGCTAGTGGTTGAACATCTTCAGTACTGGCAAATTATCAAGAAGTGCCTTTTTCCCCCTTTTTTGTTCACAGTACACATTGGGATCCACCTTTGTCAAACAGACTAGACCCCTGGGTAGATTTCCTTAGCCTTAGTATGGCAGATCCCCTAGTTAGATATGGAACTCTGAGTTTGTCACCCAAAGCAATCTTTTTATAGGCAGTGGAAAAAAACTTTGGGATGGCAATTCAACTCAGGTAACCACTTTTTGATGGCAGCTGACCCATCTCAAGTTTCAATTTTTCTTTCTTAGTATAGTCAATGAAGGGTGATGAACAAAAATTCAGACACCAAAGCTCGAGACTTGAGCTTACTCAGGCACATGAAAATGTTAGAATTTAAGCACTTATTTAAGATAAGGTAAATACAATATTAATTTTCTGGATTATACTGGCTTGTGGCCAATTTTTTATTGCCTATTTAAAATTATTTCCTTTTAAAATAATTTGCATTGAAGTTCCTTTCTCTAGTTTGCAGCTATTTACACAACAAAGGACTAAAGAGGAAATAGTAGAAAACAGCAAGAAAATAATTAGAAAACATCAAAATTATGGTCAGGTGCCATGAATGTAAAAGGAATTCACTAGAGAAAAGTCCCAAGCTGCAGAATGTGAGTGAAAGTGAACTTAAGAGTAAATAAAACAAAATATGTCTTTCATAAGGAGCAATTGCACTTTGTCAAAATGTCGCTGCATCTCTCAACTGTGGCAGAGCACTGAAATACTTCCCACAGATGGGCTGTTGGGGACTGACTCATCACACACTCAGCATGGCTCAGAGGCTGCAGAATATGATGCATGAGAAGGAAAACCATGAGAACATGTCCCATAACTTTAGAGAACCTAACTTGTCTGTCTCAAGGTGTCCTACAACCTGCTGGCTGTTCCGCCAGGAGGCCGCATCAGCAGGTCATGTGAGAAGGCTCGTCTCTTCCTACCAGTCCTGTAGGAAAGCCTGGCTTCCTAACCATGCAGTCAAGTTCAGTGTTCTCTGTTGCCACATTTGTTACCAGTTCCACCTCATCTTTGTGCTTCTTCCTGAAAGATCTGGTACTCCCTCTCCCTGATGTCAAAGTCAGTATCCCAGGCAGCAGGTAATTTCTAGGTTCCTTTTCTTGCTCTGTGCACTCCAGACCATCTGAGAGATATCAGCAATGATGGTTGCACCATCACTGGGATGTTTGCACCATGGTTGTGGGAATAGGACCCACAAAAGCAAGGAATCAGAACATCATTCTTCTGCCAGTGTTAGAAGAAAATGTTACTGATCTTTGACTTTCAGGGTTACTGCAGAGAAAGCATTGCCAATTTTACATCCTGGTTTTCATTGAAATTCCTTCTTGCACTGGTGATGCCAAGTTCTTAATTTCTCTACATGAAGTCAGTACTGGGTGTGCTTGTTTTGGCTGGGGTAGAGTTAATTTTCTTCAGAGCAGCTGGAGTGGGGCTGTGTTTTGGATTTGTGCTGGAAACAGTGTTGATAGCACAGGGATGTTTTCCTTATTGCTGAGCAGTGCTTGCACAGAGTCAAGGCCTTTTCTGCTCCTCACCGTACCAGTGAGCAGGCTGGAGGTACACAAGGATTTGAGACGGGACTCAGCTGGGACAGCTCACCCCAACCCCAATTTACCACAAGGATATCCCAGACCATACAGCATCATGCTCAGCATATAAAGTTGGGGAGAAGAAGAAAAAGAAAGGGAACATTCAAAGTGGTGGCATTTGTCTGCCCAAGTCACCATTGTACATGATGGAACCCAGCTTTCCTGGAGATGACTCAACACCTGTCTGTCCATGAAAAGCAGTGAATTAACTCCTTGACTTGTTTTGCTTAACTGCATGGCTTTTGCTTTCCCTATTAAACTGTCCTTATCTCAAGCCACAAGTTTTTTCACTTTACCCTTTTGATTCTCTTCCCCATCCTACCGTAGGGGAAGTGAGCAAGTGGCTGGATCAGGCTGAGCTGCTGGCAGGGGTTAAACCATGACAGCAGGGAAGATTAATGATGATGTGTTATTAGTTGACAATGAAAGCATTGCTGCAAAAAAGTTGCTCTGCTGAGTGTTTAGAATCTCTGCTAAATTAGAAATTTTTGTAGTCTTTTTCCGGCAAGGGGACAAAATTTGGGCTCACATAAAGCTGGCAGTAAGGTGGGGTACAGCAGCATTAAAATTAGCACGTATGTGATGGCTCCTCTGTGACCTTGGCTTTTCCCCAGCCACAGGAAATTGGGACTGACTTTGGCAGTGCCTTGGGCTTAATACCACTAGAGGTCATGCGATGTACTTATTATTAAGCTGCTTTTGAAAAATGCTCTAATACCCACATCTAGTAGATGTATTTGCACTGACTGTGTTTGCAGACTCTGCTTTGGCCTCTAGATGTCCCAGCTTTGTATGCATGTAATAAAAATGCTACAATAAATCATCCTCAAGTAGCACACAACAGGCAAAGGATGAGAAATTGGGAATATGCAAATAATATTAACATGAAAAACCTTCCTTATAGTATGGAGTACTCTGTTTACTAAAATAAGGAATAAACAGGGAAAGACAGAGCAGTATAGCATCAAATGCTTTCTTACAATACCACGAGTTATGTCTGTCCTTACAATACCAATTGTGTCTGACCTGACTACTGTGATGTTGATTCCACTAACATATCTGTCTTGGACCTTCCCTGCCTTGGAGTTGCACCTTGAGATTATATTGATTGCACCTTGAAGCAGCTGACAACTACTCTCTGTCTTTTGATTTCAAGCATTTTGTATCTTTCTCCTCTTTGCCTTTGGCCAGCAGCCTAGCAGTCAACCAAATAACAAATACTCATACCTGTATCATGCACATATAAGCTCTGTGTCAAATAGGCATGATTTAGGGAGGTGTCAGACTTTACATTCTGTCAAAACTTGGCCCAGCTCTACAACCATGATTTTCCCAGTAGATGCAGATCTGTTGTGAGAGGGTTCAACTGCTGGAGCTAGCATGTTTAGGCTTAGAGCTTGCCATTGTTATTAGCCAGGGTCCATCAGGAGTTAAAAGTTGTCCAACAGCACTACTTTCACTAGCCCAGGTTTGTTAATTCTTGGAAAAGAGCTGTCAGCAATCAGTACTGGCAGCACCTGGTCTTATTTTGGACTTATGTCTGATCCTCGTGTTTCAGCCAGGCAGCACCTCCTGCCTCTCTGGTTCAGGGTTCTCCCAAGTTGTGTGGAACTAGCTGCCTCTGTAGTCTTATGGAAAACATGTCCCCAGGTTTCCTACTTGATTTGTCAGACTCTGCTGTAGTGGTCAGTCAGACAGTCAGTTCCTCAGTTTCCACAGAAATAAAGATTTACAATTAAATTGTTCTCATTCTTTTGAAAAGCCATTCTCTTAGACTTTTGCCTGTGTGAAAAGCTCTGGAGTTAAATATTGCTGACCCTCAGATTAGCTCAGTTAGTTAGACCACGGTGCCAGTAAGAGCAAGGCTGTGGGTTTGATCCCTGTAGGGGCCATTCACTTAAGAGCTGGACTTCATGATCCTTGTGGGTCCCTTCAAACTTAGACTATTCTGTGAAATCATTACTAAACTAGATATTGCATTTGCAATCCAGTACTTGATAATTTAATCTCATTCTATCATACATGGACAATCTCATCAATGTACATAAATATCTGAAGGGAAGGTGTAAAGAAGACAGAGCCAGGTTGTGCTCAGTGGCAGCACCAGAGGCAATGGACACAAACTGAAACACAGTAGTAGTAGTTTCCCTCTAACCATCAGAACACAGTTTTTACTCCAAAAGTGACTGAGTACTGGCACAGGTTGCCCAGAGGGTTGTGGAATCTCCATCCTTGGAGTTGTTTAAAGGCTATGTGGACATGTTCCTGGGCATTTGGCTCTGGGTGGCCCTGCTTAAGCAAGGAAGTTGGACCAAATGGATTCCAGAGATCCCCTCCAACCTCAGCCATCCTATGATTACTGGCCAGTTAACTGACATTTTGTCATTCTCTTAGTAAGTAATTTCTAATCACCGCAGGAGATTGCTTAGACTGTATTACTATACTGTTAATAATTTAGCCCTTTCAGCAGACATATAACCTATGGCAGGCAAGTTATACCTTCTTACCTCTAGTTATACCTCAAACCTTTAGGCTTCATTCAAAACTGCAGAGCACTGTGTCCAGCATGATGGGAGTCATTTACCACACAAACTCACTCTTCCATGGATGTTTTAGGATCTCATATTAATAGGAAAACTTTTTGTCCTGTAGAAGAAACTAGAAGTTTCCTGTTTGTTTGGTTGTTATTTTTTTCCCCAGAACAAAAGTAAAATTAAACAAGGTCAGACATATTCTCTCAAGACAGATCTAACCATCTTCTTTCATATGGCTAGCCATGGCTCTGAGCTGCCTAATTCAGATGAAGACAGGATACTTACCATAACTTTACTTACAGAGGTTAATTTTCTAGCCTATGCAGGGTCTACAGGTGCACATATCAAGCATAATCAAGACTTAATAATTTTGACTTTCTGTTTCCCTGTCAAGAAGATAATAGAGGTCTTCTCCAGGAGAACTTTGTCAAAAGGTTGTGAATAATTGTGCAAATACAGAATAGAAATATTTTACAACAAATTTGAATACCAAGACACTGTACTCATATTTTTTCCTAGTTTTCCCCCCTTTATGCTTTAGAACTGCATTTGAGGAAATCTTCCCCAGGTTCTGTTTCTGGTAGTGGCCAACTGACATGTGACATTAACAGAGCATCTATGTGCCTGCATGCAATTTCAAATGATGTTCACATTACCCCTCATAGGGCTAAACAAGATTAATTTTGTGCAGAAAGTCAAATTATGATTCACTTCCCTCAACTGGAACTCACTCTTTTCCAAAAGGTTTTGCAGACTTTCCTGGCACAAGCTGAGCTGTGGCACTAGGATATTCACTTGTTTTAATATTTATGGGGCATGCAGTGGGAAGCGAGGAGTGATGAGAAGAGTGATTGCTTGGTGGCTTCTTTGAGCACTTGCAACACTGAAAGTCATAACCATGATTTGCACCCGCTGAGGGAAATGAACCGCCTTCTTCTGAGGAATAAGAGACAACTTGCTTTGTCCCTAGTGGAATGACACTTCCTAATATCATATACAGCTACAAGGGGAAATAAATCTGTTTGGGTATAAGGAAAATGACAGAGCACCCTTCCATAGATAAAATTCCTAGTCATATTCCTCTCAGATACTTTGAAAGCTTACCATGACATAAAAGCTGTGAGATGTGGCTGCACAGTGACTGACTCTTGTACCTTGCAAATAGCACAGAGCAGCTCTTAGTCCAGCTAGACTTTTCTCTACTGTAAAGGCTAATTATGATTTCTGCACTTTCACTGATGGAAAACGGCAGTTGTGACATTTTCTCAGCTATATGACACCTCTGCAGGACTGGTACCAGCAGAGAAATGTGTCACAATTGTTAGTACTTCCAAAGAACTGGCGATCTGAACAAATTTGTTTTTCAGTAAAAATATGGCATGTTCCTCAGAATTTAATTGCAGAACACTGAGTCATCTTTAAACATACATCTCAATAGGGCATGTTTTATGGGATCCTGGGGTGTATGGATATCTTACACAGACCCATGAGAGTGCCCCACAAAACAATTCCACTATTGCCAGAAGTTCAAAATTGGTTGCCATTTTAAAGCACAATGACAGGAGGGTTTGGCCTAAAAGGGAAGAAAGGAGCATGGCTGACATGGCAGCTGCTTTGCAAGGCTGACCTGCCTACCTACTAATCAACCCACTACTGCATTCTGGATTAATATGCTAGAAAATATGAGCAGTTGCATAAACACGCCATGTATAAAGATAAGGATTTGTTTGATTTTCCAGTTTGTTACAAGTCCAAGGAGCTGAGGCCTTTCTCTATTGGAACAATGCTACAATGGCACATTAGATCTCTGAAAGCCTCAAAACTGCTGCTTTCATCAGCAGAAAGGGACAGCCTCAACAGACCTGTATAATACTGAAATGGTCTTGATAGACTGCAAGCTCTCTGGTGTGACAAGGAATGGACAATATTACTGCCAACGGCTTGGAGAGAACAGAGCTTTGAAATAGGACCTTGTATTTGCTTCATATGGCAACTCTGGGAGTAAGAGTAAACCTGAAATGTGTATCTATTCATGTGATAAGAGTGACTTCCTTAACAAACAAAGTTATGAAAGTGCTGAATGTACAATTTGATGGTGCTTCTGGCCAAATAAACTTTTTAGTAAGTGTAGACTGGTGAGCAAAAGGTAGACTGATCCATATCTGTCTCTGTGGTGTTTTGATCAGTCATGTGACTGTCCTGTGAGTCAATCATCAACTATGTGCAAATGTTCATATTTAATACCAAAATCCTCCTGCATCCCTCCAGGTATGGCTGAACTCTGTTGAATGGCTAGATTTTGTCCTTTGATCTATTTCAGTGCAATCTCATAGCTTTAGTTTGATGCTTTTGATAGCTCTGTTGTTATCCCACTTGGCCTTCCATCTCCCAAAGCACATCTCATTGTTTCTGCCTCAAGCATGGCCTCTCAAACAGCAAGCAGATCAAAGACGTCTGTCTGGCACCAGATCAAAACTAACAAAAGGGAAGAAAGCAGGAATAGAACAAAATGAGAGTTTTGCTAAGCAGGCAGGTTGACTTCTGCAACATGCCTGGTGGCTGATGGACAGAGGTCCTGCCTGCAGAGAACATGAAGGAGCTTTAGCCCAAAAGAGCCTGGGAAGGCAGGTGGAGGCCTGCCTGAAAGAGTCTGGAGCACAGAGACTGTAACCTCAGCATTATTACAGTGACAGAGTTACCACTGGAAGTGAAATTACTGATGTTCCTAATGGATTGAAAACACCACAGCAACCTGCTATCTACACTGCTGCAAGGAACTGAGCTGTGTGAGCATGACTCTTTCACAAGGACACAGCCTGGTTTTCAGAGACGTATAAAGAAACTCAACTTGATACCTTTTCTTCTTATTTGATAGGTTACTCTCTGGATGATCCTGTTTAAGTATTCATGCACTATGATACCAATCTGTAAGTGTAAAGAGACAGCAAACTTTAGTCTGCATGAACCAAATATACTGTGCATATCAAGTTCCCTGGCACAACATGTTAGACAGAACACTGAGTTGAGGAGAACTCAATTACATTGCTATTAAACTTTGATGCCCTACACAGACAGAAACAATCATGCTCCCATCACCATTTTGTGTATGGGATTTAGTTACATCCACACAGTCCAGAGAAAGGATAAGCTGTACTCGATTTTGCACACAATGGTGGTGAGCATTACTTTTTAAATTTGGTAAAAGTATCTGGGGACAGATTTATAGGATAAGGTGGTACTTGTGCAAAGACTGCAGGGGCAAGGCAGCCGTGAAAACACCGGGTAAATATGAATATGGAAGTTCAAAACTTGAGCTGATGGTAGCACTGACATACCAAGCTATGGATGAATGGTTTTCTGTAAAAACAATACAGCCCAGCTAGGGAAACAAACAAACAAACAAAAGTAAAACTGGGCTATTATACTTAAGTATTAAAAGAATTGCCTGGATATTTCTTGTTGGCTGATGAGCAAGAAGCATACTAAGCAGCAAATTTTGTGAATGCTGAAGATGATAACAGACATCACTGGTGGAACACTTTGCAGAAAGTAATTTAAGACTCTGACTGCAACTCAGCTTAGAGGTGGATGAAATTACAATATACATGGCAATTGTCTTCTTAAAAAGAGCCACCACTTAGCAACAGACTTTGCCTGGCACTTTGCAGCACCTGAAAAACATAACAGACCCACTGAAGAGAGCCTGTTATTGGCATTCAGCCTTTTATTTTACAACGTTATCAGCATTACACTTAGTACTGTATTGCATACCTGTAGTTGGCTACAAGGCCTGTGGGTTGTTATATCCTAAAGATATATGTTATATTGTATGTAGTCTGTGTATCTTAAAGATACACAGTAAAGATTTAGCAGTATAATGCTCTCATTAGACCAGAAATGTTAATTTTGAATGTGAAATTTAACATAAGGCAGTCTTGAGGCAGTAATTTTTAATGGTTCACAGAGGCTTAAGAGCTAGGTCTTCAGGGCAAATTACTGCTTTTCATCTTTAAGAGGTTTACAAATGACAGCACTGTCAATGTAAACTTTCAGCCCTTCACAATCAAATATTTAAAGATAATTGCACATAATTACAACAGATTTACAAGGTTGTTGAGGAGAGTTTGCATAAATACCATATTTAAAAGTACTTGATATAAATAGAAATGTGGATTTACATAGCTGTGATCTTGAAATGTTTATAAAACGGAGTCTCATAAAGAATATCTGTCACAAGACACAATTCCAGATCCAGTACCAAGAGGAAAGACTCTTGTATCTAGACCACCCCAAAAAATACCCACAGAAATCCAGCAACAATGTTAAGAAAGAGCAAATCACTAAAGGAGATAAGACATGGCCTGTAACTAATGAAAGATGTGGCCTAACATACTCTCCTTTCTTTTTATGCAATATAATGTCTAAAATATATGTTAGAAGTTGTGTTTGAAAATAACTCTGGGAGAAATGTCACATGAGCAGAAATGTCAGCACTGCTTACACCACCACTGGAAGCTGGGAGGGAATTCCCTTGCTAGCCAAAGGCAAAGCACTCTCTGCTGCAGCTGGTTAAAACAAAAAATTCCAAACCAACCAAACAAAAAACCCGAAAGAGAACCGAAACCCAAGTTCTACAGTGTTTTGTATTTCTTTAAAACCAAGCATTTTCATTACTCGGAATTCCATCTTTTAAAGGGGTTGTGATTCACTTAAGAAAAAAAGCTAAAGAAGAAAGTGCTGATTTTGGCTTGCTTGCAAAAAGCAACTTTTCTTTCCTTCCCCTAACTCGAGGTGATTTTAGAACAGTAAGCATATGCTCTTTTTCTTTTCAGAAAAAAAAAAAAAAAAAATCAAATGAAAAGTGCTGACCACCTGTCTATTCATTTCCTACAATTGTCTTGCTTCCTAGAAACAAATCTCCAGTAGGATGCATTTGGATGGAAACCTTCAAATTAGCAACTTGAGTTTAGTAAGTTTTCTTTCTAAAAAAAAAGAAAAAAAAAAAGGGAAAAAAGGGAAAGAGGAAAAGGGGAAAAAAAAGGAAACAAGGAAAAAAGGGGGGAAAAAGGGGAAAAAAAGGGAAAAAAAAGG
>VXBX01002563.1:510279-555872 GCA_013400415.1 Scytalopus superciliaris
GGGGCGCTCCGCCGCCGCGCTGGCGGGGACAGCCTTACGGGGACCCTCCCCGCCGGCCGCGCCTCCAGCAGCGCCGGGACGTGCAGGTCACCGCGGCGGTGACTTTGGAAATCGCCATCCTGATGCCCCCGCCGTGCTGCGGGCGCACCATGAGAAAAGGGGCGTGTTGAGGCTCCGGGGTTTGCCCCCTGGCTGTCACCGCTGACCGCAGTGACACCGCACACCCTGACAGCGCCCGCGGCTCATCCCGAGCCCTCCTGGTGCAACCAGGGCTGTACTGAGTTGAGTTTGCCCTCTCCGGCCCCCTCCCCTCCGGTGGCTGTGAGCAAAGGGAAGGTAAACCCTTCAGCTGAAGGTGTTTCCCCCCGGCGCTTGTGAGGCTGATGGTCCGGAGGAGCCGGGCTCTGCTGGTGAATGTTCCTGGTGCTGCTCTGGTCTCTGGTGCTGTGAATGGCTGGTGAGGGGGCAGCAGGTGAGCCTGCACCGGGGACGTGGGGAACTCGCACTGTTGTATTTGGTGCGCAGTTTGCTACGCAGAGCACAGTCGGTCGCGATGAGGAGCAGCCATCCATTTAAAAAATGATTTGTCTGCTGGTGATTGGCTACTGCCATAAGTGCAGGGCACTTCTTCTCCTTCGTGAGAGGAATCGGTTCCTGCTGTGAACCGTGTGAAACACTTGCCCGATGTTGGTCGGGATGAGCATGTTGAGGGTAACCACAGATGAGAAAATCAGCTCTCGAGGGGATGGGAAAAGTGAAGTGTTTCCTCCCCGATGAGTGCTGATGCTCTTAAGGGCTATGTGATTGCTTGTGAAGAAGTGGAATTTTCCTCTGGTGATGCTTCTGTTAAACCATCCCAGTTTGCTCTTAGTCACTGATCTCTTTGCTGCATTGCTGTGTACTTCACATATGCTCGTTGCTGAAAACCGATAAATTAACAACGGTGTATAAGTAAGTTATGCAGAGGCATACTAATGGTTTGCAGCTGAATAGTGCTCAGGAGACAGTAGATTAATTGTGTGCTGATTAGAAAAGGGTCAGGATAATGTAGTATTGAAGATGTTGTTTAGATATTACCTCGGTATTGTCACCTTCAGAAAGTTCATTTATGTTTTATGATCATTTCAGGGATTTCAGTGGCTTAGTTTATGGTGGAAATCTTGTGTATGTGGGAGTGCTAATGCATGCAATACAAGTACTAGGGCATCAAGGGCATTTGGGTATGTGTTTTGATGAGCTGTGTGGGAAATGAGAAATTGTTCAACTGGAGAGCTCCTGCCTCTCATTAAACTCAAATTAGTTTACTCTAACATAGTTTCTGATCTGTGAGATGGGTGTTAAATTCCCAATTTGACATAAAAGTGTTGAAGTTGTGCCTTAGGAAAGGCACTGTGCTATAGCACTTTCAGCTGCACTGGCAGCATTGCCAAAGGAATAATTGGCTCAAATGATTCTATGTTTATGGTGTGCCCTCACTTAAGTAATTATTTTTTTTTAGATCATTCCCCGGTGTGCTCACCTTCTAAATGAGTCCCTTTAGTATATAAAAATACATACTCTTCTCCCTCCCAAGCAAACTGACTTGCCCTGTCATGGCAAATATACTAGGAAACGTGTTTAGTGCATTCAGTTCCTTTCTAACGTGGTTAGCCTTCATGCTAGTAGGGCTCTACTGAGACCTGGCTTCATTTAAGCATTTTGCAGACTTTCTGCAGGGCAAAGGAAACAACGTAGCAAGTGTTATAGTAACTTTTTTGTTATACTTCTGTTATTCAGACTTAATTCTTCACATAAGAGTTTCTCTTCTTTCTTCCTTGTCACTTAAAGGACAGTGATTAAACTAATAGGTTTCTATTTTGTTAATAACTTGGCATCTGAGAAATTCCTTTTTTTATTTATTTTTTTAAATGCATGTTAGATCGGTCTGTCTCAAACACAGTAAGGCAAATATTGCAACCAAACAGTTACTAGTCCTAAACAGGCAAGTATTTTTTTAGCTTGTGAAGTGCTAAATACAATTGAATTTAGGTCTTGAAACTGTAACAAGGGTGTTGCTCCGTGGAAATTAAATACTTTAAAATGGCAACTGCTCTAGCAACAGTATTGCTAGTGACAGTCAATTATGTAGCAATAAAAAATGCCCAACCAAATATCAGTTCACAACAGAGCAACTAAGGGATTGAGGCTTTGCTGACACGTATTTCAGCTTGTGATAGTAATCCTGATGCGTGCTTTTCTTTGTGCTGGTCTCAGTCTGAGGATAAAGTATTCCAGGATGTGTTTTTCCTGAAGAGGTTCAGTGGCAACTTTGTTAGGCAGGTTTCTTCATTCTGTGCTGAGAAGCATTGCTATGTGGCAGGGAGCAACAGTACATGGACCATGCAGCTGGAGAGCTCAGGATACAGGTTAAGGGTGGAAAGTGATGCTGGCTCCACAACACTCTGCTCCTCAGCAAGCAGCTGTCTGGATATGTAGAGACTTCCCAGCAGATCCAGTGGTATCACTCCTGTTATGCAATTAATTTGTCTCTTGTCATAAGGGAAAATTTAGGTAACTGGCCCCCACATCTCAGCAGAGGTGTAGGTCCTATTAGGTACCTTCTTGACTGTGGGGTTGTTCTGGAACTGTCTGGGGACCACATGTGCTAGCACTGCAGATAAGAGTAAAAGCAAACTGGGCTTCAGTACAGAGAAATAAAGACAATATATGAAGAGGCATTACCTTTTGTGGATCAGAAATGAGAGATAAGCTCTAAATGTTCAGTATAAAAACATTCTATCTGTTCTGGAATACTCTGTATCAGACTAAGTTTCTGTATCCACAGAGTAGATACAGAAAAGATCTATTTTTAGCTCATCTGGCTGCAGTGCTCTCTGTTACAATTCTAATATCTACGCATGCTAGAGATGACCTAACACATCTCCACTGTCACTAGAATAATGTCAGTGTTGGTATTTAATAAGCCACTTTGACTTAAGCCTCCTAATACTAGATTTAGGGTCATAACTGAGCACCCAGTTTTGAGAATGTTATCCTTTCTCTGGCAAGCTGCTTGTTCTTCCTGGATATTATTTTAAATCACTTTGTTACAGGCTTTCAAAGTGAGTCGTGCTCAATTTTTTTTCTGCTCAGGATGTTTTAATAGCAATATAAATTTTTTCCATAAGCTTGCTTTATGGCTTGTGACTTGTGAGAAAATTTTAGAAGAAATGCTATACATAATTATATTATTATTATTATTTAATTATATATCATATTATTAACCTACATGTATTTCAGATTTGTTCTTCAGGTGAGGTAGTTGCATAATTTATAAATTGCTGATGCTTCTGAAAGATCTTTGGATTACAATTCATCTGTGGTCCTCAAAGCAGTGATTTGGGGTTTCTTTGTTTAGTTGGTATTTTTGTGGGTTTGTTTTTTGTTTTGTTTGTAAGGGCAGTAGTTTTAATAGCAATTAAGATAAATTAGTTCATTTTTTATGTTTGCTAACTTCATCTTAGTGAGATATTCTATCAAATAAGCACCACAATACTCTCTGATCACTGAAATGAGCCAAAGAAGTGGCAACTTGGATTCCTTTTGTGAGAAAACCTTTGGTGACATCCCTAGCTGTTAAAGCTGCCTACTGCTCTGCAACACCACCTGGTTGTAGGAAACAGGCAGAGGCTGAAGGAGGAAGGTGTTCCTCTGCATATATTGTAATTCTCATCTGAATTAGGCAGCTATCACAAACAGATGTCAGTTCTGTAATATTGCAGAGCTCCCACATCTGCCTGCCTTCTGGTCCTGTGTGAGTGCTCATTGACTGATTGTGTTGGTTGGAGCGTGCTGAGCTGAGGGAAGGCAACCTCATATCTGGTGCACAAGCTTGTCAGTGAGATGCTTCCATGACAAGTTAGTGTTGCACTCGTCTAGGCCCTGTAGGAGCTTGAGGTTTTCCTTCGTCCACTTCAGGAGTTTTCTTTCGCAACTACTCCCAGTTCTTCTTTACCACTTTGCAATAGAAATATGTCTCTAAACAGAACCTCCAATGAATCTTCCTCAAAGAACACAAGGACTGAACTGCTCTGTAGGTGCAGATACTTGAGTAGCTTCTGCTCTTGGTGCAGGTGAGAAAACTGAAAAGGAGGTGTCGAGGGAGTGTATAAAAGCTAAGTCCAACACGGTGCTCAAAATTCCTTCTCAGTTGCCAATGGTGCCCCGATCTCAGTGCTTCTTTACTTAGTCATTGGGGCTCTATATTTTTGGGAGGAGGTAGATGGGAAAGATCAAGTCTGGGTTTTCAGCTGTCTCCTTTTTATTTGGTAAAGTAGGCCTTTGTTTTATAGATGTTTATAGAAAGGTGATAAGGAGCATTTCCTTAGGTGTGTTAGCAAAAATCTATGTAGCAACGGGTGTGTAGTCTTATCTCTGGGTTTTATAATACTGCATTGTAAATTTTCTGTAATAAATTGTAATTGTTGATTCAAATAGAATGAACAACTTGGATACTGTTCTTTATGATATTTAATTTAAAAAAAGTTGTGCTGAACTCAAGTAGTTATAGCTGTCTTCCCTTGCAGTGTGTCTTTGACAGACCGTTCTCACTTCTGTGTTATAGAAAGACTAGAACATCTTAACACCGAAATTACCTTTGCTCAAAGCAATTACCCACCCAGCAGGAAGTTCTCCGAGGTCGGCTGTACAGCCATTTAAGTGCATCAGTGCAACCTGTGAAACACCTTTCTAAAGTACTGCCTATCCTGGGCTCACTAACACAGCTGGAACTCTAGACTTCTGTGTGTGCTCCCAGCACAACTGGAAACAGGCATAAGCCTTGCCTTTGACTTGTCTGAACTCTCCCTTCTCAGGAAACTGGCCTTTACTCCAAGCTGGGATGGTTTTCTGCAATGCATACAGATCTGGAAGCAGTAATGGGAAAGCATGTTTCCTTGTGACAGGAAAGTGTCATGGTTCCTCAGTACCAACAAACCTCACTTTGTGGGTGCATAGTAGCCCTTCCCCCCAGTTCTCCATTCTGAAAGTTGGCATTCGCTTACCAGCTGACTCCATGGAGTAGTTCAAGACAATATCCTAGAGAACTGGGTGAAACCTTTCACTTGCTTCTCATAGGGAAATATCTCCACTCCCTTCTACTGCCCTCTGAACAACCATTCTCTCCATTAAGTAGAGGTGGCAGTTTCAACCTGCACTGATTTAGAAACCAGAAATCTGAAGCAGGAACCACAGGTCAGCCACCATTATAAAAAAACCACCAAACATTACAGGATGCGTTCTACAGTCCAGAACTATGTATCTTGGCCTGTTAGGGGCCAGCAATAAAAATATTTTGCAGTTCTGGTCTAGGCCTTTGACAGGTATTGTGTACCATGAATGTTCCCTCCTTGCTCACGTGCTGACTGCTGAGAGTCCAACACCAAGCTGCTGAACTGTCCCTGTGTGTTCAAGAGGCAGCCTCAGCATTTAACTCAAGTCTGTTGTTTCCACACTGACAGCCAGAAATACCAGCTTGTAGACTTTTTTTTTTCAACAGAGTTCTTATTTGTGACTCAGGATTAAAGCTTTATCCCTATTTAATACTGAATGTGGCCTTTCTCCCCCTGCTTTAGACTAAGTAGTGTCCACATTGAAAGGATGTGATACAAGCAATTATTTTTTTAGAAGGGTGTTTATGTTGAAGGTTTTTTTACTAGTGTTGTAAAGAATACATAGTCATTCTCAGCAGTTCAGATATTTTCTGTGTCTACCAGAGATGGGTAATTTAGCTAAAATGCATTGCTTTTTTCTCCCCTGTTAAAAAGCACTTCAGCCTGCAATTAACTGAGTGTGAGGGGAGAAGAGAAATTGTATGAAACTGTTGTGTTTTTTTCCCCATGCCGTGCAATCAGACAATTCATTTTACTTTAAAAGTGCCTAAAGGCCCTTGAAAGCTATGTTGGTGGAAGCTGTTTTTCTTATGGAGGAGAAATAGTTGAAGGCTCCGTCTAAATTAGAGCCAAGGAGAGGAACTGTGCTCTTAGCCAGAGAAGGTGTATGGTTTCTGTGCATTCTTCTTGGCTTTGGTATTTCATGTTCCTTTTCAAAGGCTGGGTTTAAGCTCTGCTTTTCTCTTGATACCCTGTGAGCGATGCATGGAGAAAGGTCACACTCCTACCCTGTCAGAGCTCTTGTGGGTGCAGCACTGCTGCCAGGAGCATCCGTGGGCTTGGCTACAGTGCTGCCCTTGATTGCTCAGCAATGGGGTAGCTCGGCTGCCACCAGAGGGTCCTGGCCCTAATGCCATGCTGGCAGAACTTGCAGGTCTGATGTAGTCTGGGCTACTTCTGCACAGCTGTCGCTTTCTTCACTTGCAGGATTTTTCAAAATGCCCCAGCCTTGTTAAAATAGATCTGTAGTAAATGGTCTTAAAGGCAGCTGAGGCCACTAAAATACCTGTTGCAAACTTTAAGTACGCATTATGAGTGTGTTACTAATTCCTTCTCTGTTACCTTGTAAGCTCCTTAGAGAGGGAGGTTTGAACAGCAGAGCTGTGGGCCTGGCAGATGAATACCTTTGTAGAAATGTTTAAATAAAGTGGTCTGCTTATTCAGAATGCCATGCCTCTCCATAGTTGTCTTCACTTCTTATGCTTAAAAAAATAAGTTAGGAGTGAGAAGACTTTTTTTTAGAGTAGGTTTGATATGTTTCCTGTTCTTTCATTATGAAGTTGTGAGACTGTTCTTAACAAAAAAAGGTTGGAAACAGAAGAACACAGTATAAATGTATTCTAAAATGTAATTAACTTGCCTATGCATAAGATGACAGTTTTTAATGGGCTGGCTGTTTGTGGATGTGTGGTGTGTGTCCCTGCAACTCTTGCCATCAGTAGCTATCTAAAGAGAAAGCTGTTCCAGTGGCTTGGTGTTCCCTGCATGTGAGATTCTATTGTGTCAGCTCTGCAGCATGGCACACCATGTCCATGATTGATGCCAACACACTGTGAGTATAGTTATTGCTTCTGAGGCTCAGATGCTGTTCCATTAATTCAAGAATTGGATTAAATATGAAAACTGCTGTTAACCTTTGTCATTGCTTTGAATATGATATACTAACAGAAAGATGTCATAACTGATGAGAGTTTAAAAATATCAAGTGTCCCACAAGGAGATGACTAGCTTTTGATTTGGACTCTGAATCCATTAGAATGGATACTATCTACTTCCACCCTAATTCTAAGAAATTTTTTCCCCTCTCACCACACACTTCTTGGCACTTGATAACAGTAGTGAAAGGGGACTTGCATTTAAAGTGCCATATGCCTTTCTGCTGTTGTTTTACTTCTGCACAAGCCTTTTTATTTCTCATTCTTTTAGGTCAGTCTTGGTTGTGCTTACTGACTGTGTGTGGTGGCCTTTCTCCTGAGAAAAGTTCCCTTATCCATGAGACAACTTGACTGTTCTTACTTTTGTTACCTTCTTAGTGAATTGTTAGTGTTTAGCAACAGCATCCACTTTGTCCTACAGCTTGAGAACTTGCTTTACAGTCTTTGCTGAACATACAAGTCACACTTGTCACATCCGAAACGCTGCTGAGGATGCAGATCTTGTATTTACATTCCCTATATACCCAGCACTCTTATTTGCAGTCTCAGGATCTGGCTGGTTTTGTAGGTAAACTTCAAACTCTACTTTTATATATTTTGAAGTATTAAAAAACCTCCTTACATTTGGGGGAGTAGAGGCCTCATCTGGGCATCTTTAAGAGTGATCTGGGTTAGCTTTTCCATATAATGGCAATTTACCAAAGATCTACTTAGGTTCTACCTCATTGATGCTGTATTTGTTATCTGTCTATGAGCAATGAAATTGATAGCTTAAAGTGGTTGAGAGAGAGAAAATACAATCCATGCTGTATTTTTGTTTGCTGCCAGATGCTGTATTTGAACTTGTTATTCATGGCCTGAAAAACCAACATATTTCAACTGTCTTTTAGCTTTGTTATGTAATTAATGCTTTCAAAGCAGCCTTTTAAAGTTGGACCCTGAAGAGGAGTTTGAACTGGCAAACATGGAGGGCTCCCTGGCTAGTTGGGAGGGATATGGCATCTGAATGGAAAGGGCTTTTACAAGAGATGGGAAGCAGCCCATGAAATTGGCATCACTGCCTCACTGCAGTTCTGCAATGTCTAGAACATGCAAGAAGAACATGGAGGAAGAAAACTGGAGTAGAGGCTCATTTCTGTTATGGACGTAACACCTGATTGGTTCTGCTGGGTTATCTTCAATATTCTAGTTGATTATTATGTAATGTTATGCATTAAGAGCGGAGGAAGCTGACTTTCCACAGTCATATCTGGCAGGGTTGGCTGTAGCATCATTTCCTGGCTCAAGAAATTGAAGTGGGCACTTCTGCTTGTTCAGTTTGTCTTGAAGCTTTATGCTTTGACAGTCATCTTTATAGTGCTACACAGCATAAAAGATGTGGTTTTGTCATACCTATCTGTAATACTAATATCTTACAGGGAACATATTCCCACCAGACACTCTTTACTCATCTTCTTCCAAGAACGATTCACTGTATTTTGAAGACGTGATGGTGTGAGTGGAATATCCTTCATGCTGGAATGGACTTTTACATAGGCAACTGAGTGCTAGCGTACACTGTTTCAGCCTGACCATTATTGCTTTTCATCTCTGCACAGCAGTATGTCTGACTTGGCAAAAATTTGTTTATGAAGTTGATTTTTGCATCTAGAAACTTTATACCTTTTTCAAACACGTTCTCATGTGTTAAAGCAATGTGTACACACACATATGCACACACTCTCTTCCTAATGATCTTTTACAGAGATTCATGGATATAAAATTTATCCTTTTTCTCAGCACTGCATGGCTGAAGAGCTAGTAAGCGATTTTCTAATGATGACCTGCTTGTTATGGTGCAGTAACAAAATGCAATTGCAGCATACTCTGCTTATACATGTGCCTGCATGAAACAGTCGTGCCTGCATGAAATGTCAGCATAAATATCTTGGTGATACTTAGTACTTGATTACGTCCCCCATTCCCTCAGGGAACCATAAAAAGGGTTTATTGCTTTTGCTGGCAAATGCTTGAATATGTTTATCTCAACATTTTCAGTTTTTGATCCTAATGGTTTTGGGATCTTTTCCAAAGTGTAAAACATGGGACAGTTAAATTTTTTTGTTTTGCATACTTCAAACACAAATACCTAATCTTCTCAGCATATCAGGTGGTTATGATGTCAGAAATATATCAGTGTTTTGTCAACCCTAATTAGAGACAGGGGAGACTTTGCAGTACTTGTTGTTTGTGTGTATGATAGAGCCCCTCTCCTAAAGGTCAGGGTAGGAGGTGTAAGCACAATCTACTTTGCACTTATGATCAACCTTTTTCTTCTTAATCCATTGAAGATAAAGCCTTAATCTTTAAGGGCCTTAACCTTTTAGGTACTTCTTAAACTTATAGTTATGTTCTTAAAAATGAAACAAGACAAACAAACCCAAAATCTGCATCTGAAGCATTTGGTTTGCAATGCTCACTAGCCAAAGTCCTATGCTGTCTTTGCTTCTCTGTTACCATTTGTTTTTCTGCATTAGGAGCTACCTCTACCATAGCTCCAAGAGAAACTTGAGACTCTCCAGATTTTTGGAGGATGAGGTCTATATGAATTTTGATAGCCTCCTTTTGCTCTTCTTTCTTCATATGCATGATGCTGACACATAAATGTAACTCTTCAATGGTTCCCTGTGGGTTTTGTTATTCTTGTCTTTTAGCTCTCCTAAATGAAGTACTGTACTTATGCTGACTGCCTCCTTTTTTGTGGGACTCACCTAAAACTCTTCCATTGTTACTTCTTTTCTCCCCAAGTGCTGACAACCTGGATTCCTCTTCTTAGATCAGACCTACCTTCCCCTCCCCCCTGCCCCACTCTAAACTAAAGTCTTTGCTCACTTCCCTGTCTCATGGGAATATGAGGATCGGATCTAGATCAGAATGGCTGAAATAGCTTGTAATTTTTATCTTCCTCCTGCTGCCACAGTCTTCTCCATCACTGAGAGTGGTTTCCCTGAGCACTAATGAAATTCTCTGTACCTTGTCTTCACATGTCAGCTGCTTAAGCTGTGCAAATTATTTCTAGGTAACATATATATGATATGAATTCCTGTGTCTCTCTACATATCTGTAATCCAGGCTTTCATTACAACATTGGCTTCTTTGAGGTTCTGCTTCTCAAAGCATAGAAGAATTGTGTTCAGATTAAACTTTTGCTGTTTGTGTTACAACAAACTCTTTTTCCTTGAACCTCTTGTGCTTTGTTGCTGTGTTCTCAGGTGCCCTCTTGGCTTGTGGGTATTGTTCTAGATTTTTTTAAATTAATGTCTTATAAATCAGTATTTTTGCAAAGTGATAGGTAAAGATATTATTCTCTCTAGAAATATTTAATTATAGCAAGAATCAAGCTAGCATTTTTTAAACTTACTAATAGGCTATGTCAAAAGCAAGACCTACTTTTCAGTCCTTGTACTTCCAAAGAAGGCTTAAAGTTTGTCTAAAACCGAAGTATGGATTTCACAGCTATGATAAGAAAAGCTGGACCACAGGCAGCTATTTACTATTAGGGTTATCTTACAGAATGTTCTTTTAATAATGAATGAGGAAATTTGAGTTAATATGTAACCTTAAATCATAACAGCTTTATAAAGAACAGTCTTTCACTGAGCCTGAACTTCTGAGACCTTCAGAACCCTTAATTGCAGAAAAGGGCAATGCTTAAGAACAAAAGTTGGAACTTTTGTAATGATGCCAAAGTGCCGGAATCCAAACGATGCAGTATGTGCATGGTGTTTTCTGTACGCCAAGATCATTGAACTGATCACATTTCTCACCCACGTGTGTGCACCCACACACAACATGCACACCTCACAGTTGAATTGCTCACTTTCCAGAATAGCCTGTTCTTGTGTAATACTCTGAGCAGAGACAGATTTCTGATGTTTCACTTGATTGGAAACAGTATTTCTTTACATTTGATTTAGTACAGAAAATACATTACTTTATATATTGAGATTTTTTTTTTTCTGAATGAAACCAGAAAAACTTGTCAACTAAAACTTAGATATCATCTTTCTATTGTCCTGAAATATGGACTGAGTGTATGTTGCATGGAGAATATAAAAGGTCTCTGAATTGTGTATGTAATAAATATATAATCAATGGCAATCTGCTTCATAAGTAGTAGTTAAGTATACTCCTAAGTTCAACAACTCTTACTACAGCTGATTTATCTGTTACCTTGTATTTGCCTCACTGATTGAGAAGCTTGAAACAGCAGCTTTAAGATACCTATGGAATTATGGAAAGCTCATGCTCAAGCAGGGGTATTCTGTGGTTTGGAGTGGGTGGACTGGTGTGACCAGGAGGATGTTCTGGGACTGTAAAAAAGGATTGGAAAGACCTTACTGATTCCTGTTAGCAGTTGTTTCCTAGAGGTCTGTTTTACCATGCTGGGTTTCAAAGTTAAGGAAAATTAGTATGAAAACAATATCCATTTTAAAATGTCTGGAATGAAGTTCACTTCTGTACTGTAACTTGACCTGACCAAGTTCCATTGACTAGGAATTGCTACTGGGATTTCATATTTGTGGGACATGTTCTGCTAGACAAGTGGTTGTATTGACCAGGAAAATTTGTCTGTTACTTAGGGTTTGATGAGCTTGAGGATCAAGCAGTTTCGTTGTAAGCTTCAGGGGGTAGAAGGTCAGCCAATACTGAAGAAGTCACCTAAGATGTCCAGCAGAATTTTCAGAGCAGATTGCTGCAGCAACAGTTACCCCAAGGAGAAATGCTTGGCTGAGTTGTATCTGCAGAGAGAGATGTAGCCAAGGAGAAGGCAGAAGATTCTGTCATGTTTATTGAAATGGGCTGAGAGACTGGACGACAGAAACATTCTGGGGGAATATGAATTATTTCTTTTTAGGGGTGACAAAATGACAGCTGAAAAACTAAAGCTTTCCTGCCAAGAAGAAAAAGATTCCCGTTATTGGTACAGAGTTTGCATTGCTATATTCCTGTGCTATTTGTCAGACCTTTCTACAGGGTCTGTAGGTCACAGTCCAGTAGCTTCAAGTCTTCGAGGTGATAAGTAACAAATCCTGAAAAATGACACTTTCTCTTAAGAATTTAACTGAGGAGGGGATTTCTGGCTGTGACTGGGCATAGGCTGTTGAGGTATATAGTGGCAAAGATGTTCAGAAGTCAATGTCAGTTGCATCGCCTCTGAACCACCTCAAGTAAATTGCTCAGCCCTTAAAAATGTTTGTAGTCACCTCTATGCTGCTGCTTTTTTTCATTTGTACTCCTACTTGCTTGACACACCTGCAGGAATGGTAAGATGCAGGGAACAGGAGAAAAATTGGGCCACTGCTGCTCATCAGCCAAAAGTTAGGACCCAGTTTTTATCACTGCTTGTTTGTATGGGATGGAAAAGTGTGTATGTATTTACAGCTCTGTGAAACACCAGGTATCCAAATATTATAAACCATTTTAATTTTTGCCTTTTAAAGATGGAAAATAGTCCTAGATCTGAAGTATGCACCGGGAAAGGTTTGGTCAAGGTTGTTTGGGCAACTCAGTGCTGAACTCAGATCCTGAGCTGTGATTCTGTCCTTACTCACTGATTTCCATCACTGTCATCTTGACTGTTCAGGGAAAAGCAGAACTCTACTCTGAAGCAGTCAATATTGTGCCTGCTGTTTGCTCTTGTAATGGTCATCAGGGGCCAAATTAAATGTGATCTGACTTTGCATATCTGACTTGTGCCTGCAACATGGCCATATCTTTTTCTTTATAGTAGCCATGCAAAGCAGGCAAGCTGCCTTGTCTCTTATGGGAGAAGTGTGAGTGCTAGAGAGTATAAGGGTGCAGGAGTGCCCCTTCCCCATGGCTGAGTCACCCTGGCACAGCTGTGGAGCAGCTTCTTGTGCCCTCTTTTCTAGCCAAGACTTATAAGGAGTGCTGACTTATTTTTTTTTCCCAAGGGTGTCTGACTATTGGTAGAACAGATAATGGGAGGTTTCCTGGGTGCCTTGTGGGGTTTTTGGCATTTGCCACAAGTGTTTTAGTATTGGGCATTGTGTGCATTACTCATGTTGCAAGATCCTTCCTGTCCTTTATTTCTGTTTGATTTGGTGCAAAGTTTTAGTTACTGTTGCAGCAGAAGAATAGTGGCACACCTTGTCAACTTTCAGTTGAGTTTAATGGTAAATCCTCCACTTAGATTACTGGAAAAGATGATCTTTCACTCAGAGAGTAATCAAAACTGAATCCAGTGCTCAGAGCAAATATTTCAGTAGTGCTCAGTCATTAGGCTGGATACTGAGTATGTAGATTTTATATCTTTACTGATATTATCTGCCAATTTTTTTTATTGTGATGTTTTTTGGTCTAAAATTTGGCAGCCTGACACTGAGTGTTTTCCCAGTGATCTGGCAGCTCAATCTGCCAGCATTTAGCATGAGCAATTGGGCACACCTTTTGTGAATGCTTTCCTATTGTAACAAGTATGACACTTTCTCCTGCTCCCATCTGGATCTCATAACCTGCAATGTTACGGTAACAGTGATAATGCTATACTCATCCCCAAAGTTCTGTTTTTCTTTTTTGAGATATTACGGGTATTTATTCCAAAAGAAAATGGTAGGATAAACAGTCTTTCTTTCTTAGGATAATTAACTCCAATCCCAAAACTGGTTCTCTATACCTGTGAGTCCAAGGAGCAGTTATCCAATTTCATCTTCCATTTATTGTTGCTTAACCTGCTCATATTTCATAACACGTCCTCTTGCTTAAATTGATATAGCTTGTTAAAAGCTTTGCAAAAAAACCCCAAAATGCAATGAATGTATGTTTATTGGGTTGACTTATCTATTGTGCACCTTATTTTTAGAATTTGGGAGACAATTCTTTTGTTTTCATTGGTTTATAGCAAAAGCACTGTGCAGCTGGTTTGCCTGCTACTGAGGAAAGGCTCACTGAAGCAGTAATTCTCTTGAGGTCCTTGGCATGAATAGACATTGCAGCAGTAATTTTTCTTAAGAATTATTTTAATTGCTACAGCTTCAGAACACATCATTGTCAGGACCTGACATGAACATACTTTTGTACAGCAGCAGCAGAAAGCTCCACAATACTTGCAACAATGTTTCAGCATATCTTCTTATTTTTCTAATTCCTTCTTTTTGTGCCTTATGGACCCCTAGATAAAAAGGAGTCGGGACAGGTAGCCTTCCTGTGTATTTGGGAGAGAGGGTACTGTGAATCAACTTTATTCATACAGAAGCCCTTTGCAGTTTTTGAAATAGAACTTTTAAATATGTGGTGCTTGATAGACTTTTTTGACTCAATTTCCACCATTTTCCTGTTCTGTTTGTAGTGTGTATGTTTTCTAGCTGACCATTGTACAGATCAGCAAATCTTCAGTGCATGCTCTGAAAGCCTGAATTTTCTTTGGATGGATTTTCATTATGGCCCTATTGCCGTTCTTTTCTATCTAAAGAAAGCCTGCATTCATAAGGATTACTGCATCTGTGAAGGATGAAGAATAAGTAGGAATGATGAACTCCAGTGGTCGTGAATGGGCAGATTGTCTCAGGCATTTATTCAGTTCTCAGTATATTGTGAAGTATTTGGGCTGAAAAAAATGTTAGCACTGGGTAACATACTCATTTTATTAAAAGCACAGTAGAGTACTCAGGGTGCATATTCCAAGACTGCATGTACTGTACTAATGCGTCTATCTTTCTATTTGTGATTGATTTATTTCTCACTAAAAGCTTATAATTTTTAGATTTTAATTCTACCTTCCATTCCTAGCTGTGCTTATCAGACCTTATCACAAAGGTGCTTGCAGATCTGAGTGGGATGCTGCACGGTGTTATGCCAGGAGCACTGAAGAAGGAACACTTTGCTGTGCTGGCTGAAGATCAGAGTTGATTCCAGAGTTTGAAATGTTCCCTGTGCTTCTCAAATATAAATAGGACGGTGACCAGGGGCTGTGTGCCTTCAGATTCCAATTTGCCCTTGGTGTGGTGTGTGGCAGTAAATACAAATTTTTTCCATGGTGCTCTGATAAATCACTTCAGCAGTGCTATCCTCAGTGATAATAGTCTCTTCTAAATATGCTGTTAATCAGGAGTAAATAGTCACTGGGCAGTTGCTTTACTCCTTTATGTGGCACGCAGCACTTTGCAATGCTCTGATACTGAAGCAACTAAATAACATCTCATGTTAATTTAACAGTTTGCTCTTGATGGGAACAATCCAGTTCAAGCACAACCAACACTTCAAATGGATAGAATATTAGGCAGCTGGTACAATATAATTTTAAATAGAGAGTTAAAATGAAATTGCTTGGAAAAGTGTTTTACAGAGTACAGGTACCTAGTGTGTCTGACACTGAGACTCTGGATTAGGATGTCTTGACTGACTGGGGCTTCTGATTTCATTGGCAGTAGCTGGTTTAGCAACTGCAGAAACCAAATATAACACCTGTTAATGCTGTATTGAAAATACAGCACTCATGTGAGTGTCATTTATTGCACGCAGTATTGATATTCTCTTCTGAGGAAGATCTTGCCTCTGAGTTTTCACTATGGAATCTCTTTTCATTGAGTCAAGAAGCAAACCTGGGAACTTTGATAGAATTACTGAAGTGGTAAATGTTAGTGGTGCATTTTGAAGTCTTTTCTGAGCAATATTTTGCTGGTGACACTTTGTTAGTGTCAGGTCTTGCACAAAGGGCCTTTGAATAGCCAACTAAGGCCTTGAAAATAGTAGCTATCTCAGATATCTATATATCTATATCTGTATATATGTGTTTAGAGGAAGAGAAGCAAGGGGGAAGAGATTTCCTCTTGATGAAGACATAGATGCAAGCCACCTAAGCACATATTTCGAATACTGTTTTCTTGAGATTTTCAGTGAAATTATTTTATATGCAGTTGCAATTTTTAGGATCTTTGCTAGTACTAGACCTGAGCACACAGTGATGTGCTTTTTTGCAGATGTCTGCTAATGTATGTGTGTTCCCTGGTTTGACAGGAATTGGTGTGACTGTATTTCCTGACATCAGGACATCTGTGGTTATTGCTCATAGATGTTGTTAATTGAATATTTGCACTTCTGTAGGCATCATTTACCCAGCTGCTATCTGTCAGACTGTATTTGTATTACTATAGCCATGTCACAGATATAATTTTTTTCATGTTCCTGCTTGATAATTTTGACAAGTCACACTGAAGGAACTGGTCTTTATAGCACATCTGTATGAACCAGCTTCCATGCTACTCCTGGCACAGAAAATTGAATAGCAATGTCCATTATTACTATATTCCATGCTCATGTGGATTTCTAGGATATTTCACCAGGTCTATGGAAAATGCAAAAGTCATGACTGTCATACTCCAAAAGTGTACTAGACCAACCTGTGCTCTGTTTCTGTTCACTCTAAGAAAATGTTCCTTGATCTCTGTGTTAGTGTACCTCACCCACACTTCAGCAGTGCTAGCCCAACTTGTGCTTTATTTTGGGCTCAAGGATAGTGTTTCTAACAGCAGCAAAGATCTATTCCTAGATGTTGTTTGAGACAGTGTACCCAAAACAGCAAATTACCTCAAATAGTTGACTTGAAAGGTCTAATTAACTCGTGGTCTTGTCCCACAGCTTCTAGAAGAGACCTTATATGTGGAACTGTTATCATGTCTCTGTAAAGTATTCTTCCTTTCCTTCTCCTATTCTTTTGGAATATCAGTGCTATTCTCTTGGGGTTCACACAATCATTAAATCCTGTGATGTTTTTGCAGGGAAGTGCTATGACTCCATCTTGCAGGTTGAGGAGGAAGAAACAGGAGCAAAAGCATTTACTGAATCTCTTTTATTTGACCCTTTTTGATGACTGCAGTTGGAATTTTCTTTATGCTCCTGAATATGCTCTCATGTATCAGCGAAGTTTGGAAAGCCCACTACTCTGCTAAACCAAACACCTAAATACTTACCTGTTCAAAAATGCCAAGCCACTCCCCCTTGTAAAAAGGAACTTCTGGTTGTTTGCATCACCTGGAAGCAAACTGAAACCTGGAATCTGACTCTGCAGACAACGTGGCTTTGCTTTAGGGCTTTGTCACTCTTGGAAGAGATCCACCTTGCTGATATCCTTAACAAATTTTAACAAACAGAACATGATGATAGCGCACAGCAGCCTCCTGTGGGTTGTAACAAGTCCAATCTTAGAGCAAATCTAAGATGTGTTGGAATGAGACTGGTTTTCATGTTTGAGTTGTCTAACCCAGCGCAATGTTCTCATGTTCTGTCTGCTGATTTCTGGGAGGGGAAGGCAGTTTTCTAAACTGAAAGGAAGTTTATTGTGCTGCCTGTACAGAGTGGGATGCTTCAGTTTGCTATAGAAAATTGTGTTCTGTGCAGAAGCATGGTTTGGTTACAGTTTCCTTGCACTTAGCTTCTTGGTGAGTGTTTTTGTCTTTGCTTCATTGTCAGTGTGTTATCACCCAGCCTTTTTCCTCCTTGTCTGAGCTATGTCAGGGTGCCCTTTCTGCTCTGGCGTCTGTGGGTGTTCTAGTGTCCCATGAGTTTGTGCTGTAGTTTTGATCAAGGTAAATGTGGAAGCCTAGCTAAATATCCATAACTGTTTCTAATCTTTCATAAACAATGTCAGAGTTGTGATGGAAGCCTCTTTGGAAATACATAACTTTATTTGGATTTTTCTTCCTAGTGTAGTAAGTGGTTCTTTCAACAGCTAAAACAGAGTCTTTTCTCACTATTGTCACTTTTGTCTGGTTTGGTTTTTTTTTTTTTTTTTTTAAGAAATCTTGGCTTTCTGGTTTGAATCCCTTTTAAAGAAAATTTAATGAGGGTGTCTAGCTAATTTTTTGCAGCAAATTTATTTTAAAGACCAGGCATTAATAAGGTAGGACTTAAGTCTAGCAAAATAGAATGATACACATTTTATTTGACAGAGCTTGCATTGCTTTTATGAGACATTTCCTCAGAAACTGGAACTGTGAAATGTTGTTCTGAAAGAATATTTTCTACTCCTTGTCTGAAAAAAAAAATCAAGTTACTTTCATGCAATCATTCCTTTTGCAAAACCTACAGCAACATTAGGTGAAGATACCACAGAGACTGCTCAGTCTGTCAGTGCTGGATTGCAATGTCTTGAGCCTTGTTGACATCTCTGCAATTTGTCTGGCCTTAATATTTAATAAGCCTTATACTCTGCAACCTCAGAGTGAAAACAGTTCTTTTAAAAACCACCTTGTGCTTTTACCGGAGCTTTCAACAAGCTCTTTAAAGTCAGAGGTGTGTTTGCAACACCATGTCTGGAGGGTAGAGCAATAATCATCCATTTTATGGCTCCATACTCATGTATTAAATTTTAAAGCAGTTTGCAGAAAGAATACTTTATGTAGCACATCAGGACCTTGGTTTCGCTCCTCATCAATCAGAACTATTGCAAGCCTCAGGTTGCCTTTCTGGGAGGGTACATATTAAGGGGTAAGTGTCCAGGTAGTGCTGCAGCCTGCATGTTCTGGTTGTCCACCTGTTGCAGAGCAGCTCCCTGGCACCTAGGCTGTTCCAGAGGGAGCTGGTTGTTGAATGCACAGGAGATGAACGGGAGGTGCAACCCAAATCTCTCTGCTTGGCACATCCCACATTTGACTGTTTCTGCAACAGTCAAAGCTGCAGAGAAAGGTCTGATGATATGTTAGGGAAAAGCAGCCAAGGCTGTTTCATAAAGGCAAATTTTTATTTTTGTATCCTGCCAAAAGCCATGGGGAATTTTGAAGAAATATAGTCTGAATAAACTAGCTTAGGCAGCATCTGTGAATATAAGGAATCTTTCCTTTCAAACTTGTGATTTAAGCTCTGGTTTTGTCTTTGGATACACAGTAGTCAATTTTCAGGATTGCTAATCATCTGCAGATTCCCAGCAGTTGGGCTTACTTGTGATAGTGGAAAGTGCCCATCCTTTGCATCTGGTACTCCAGATTTGCCAGTCCGAGTTGGAGGCTGCCGTTGACACAGCTGCCTCTTCTGGTTTTTGGGAAGTCTAAACAAAGAACCTGACTTCCTTCTTTCTGCAAACCCTTAGCCAGTAGAAAATAATGCGCAAATTAAAAGTATTTGTCATTACATTAGCATATTTCACCAGTGAAATCCATGCTATAGTTGATAACATTTAGAATTACTTTTGTGTGAGAATCTGTGTAGCTGAAGTTGAAAAACTCTGTTATGTGGTTTGGAAGTTTTCTAAAACTCCTCCAAACACACTGCAGTCTTTAAACCCACGGAAGTGACTTTTTTTAGGTCTCAGAAGTGGTTTTAGCAAGCAACGTTCAGCTGACATTTAAAGAAAAAAAAAAGTGCCTTTTTTTTTTTTCTACTTTTTTTTATCTTTTCCTTTGGAGGCTTGAGTCAATTTTTGATCATTTCCCTTTCTCTTTAGTCATGACAGTTGTAAGTTGCAAATGCTTTGAGTATCTCGGTTTTGTCCTAATAGGTCTTTAAATTTAGAACTTAAGCTTGAGCTTTTAGATTTGTTTGTAAGACTTAAGTCGATGCTTATACTTCAACACTGTAATTCGTTTGCAGTTGATTACTGTTCTTTTCCCCCCACCCATCTTGATAAACAACCTGAGAGATAAATGTATGAGAGCTCTTACAAGCTGCTAATGGTTATTAAAAGGCAACTCGTTAAATCAGAACTCTCTTCAAGTGCACCAGGCACTTTCAGTGTCTGCAAAACTGAACTTCATTTTTATAGCACATCTGTGGCTTTTTCAACATGAATTGCACAGAGGAGATTCAGTGTCTGCCTACGGGCTGTATATGAACTCAACTCTAATACTTTGAGGCATATTAAAATATATCTTCTGAGGTGTAAAGATTATCATGTTGGGCCGAAAATGCTCGGTTGAGCTGGAAGCCTCAAGCAGGGGGATGAAAGCAAAACTTATTTATCTTCTGACTTGGCACTTGGAGCAGCAATGGGAGAAATGGGGAAAACCTAGGCTCTGACTGGTTTCTCTTCATTTTAACTCTTGGCTGCTTGGAAGAAATGACAGCTGCTTTTCCTGCTGGCTCTGGGCAAGAACTATTCACCAGTCCTAGTGGCTTTCCTAAATGTCAAGGTGTACAGAGAGGTGGTACCAAAACTAAGTTTGATGGAGGCAAAGTAGAAGCTTGCAAGGAGTTGCCCTAGATACTTTACCTCCACTGAAGTAAACCTTGTCTTTATGTGTTAGCTACTGATCCAGCTTTTGTTCTGCAAGGGTATTAGTAGGTGCACATACACTGTCATTTAACCTGCAAATTCATACAGTGACAAATCTTGGAGTACATACTACTTAAAATTTCAAGAGACGTTTCTCTAAGTCCATAATTAGTCATCCATTTCTTAACCACGTTGTTCAAAAGCAATAGTACTAGCATGTAATTTCTTTTTAAAAAATCCTTGTTGTAAAGACTTGGGTGTTCTCCGAGGATAGCTCTCTCAAGGAGCCATGATGGATGTAGATTGTCTCAGCACTAAAGTGAAGGGAGATGTAACCTCTTATATAGAAGTACCAGTGTATTTGGGGTTTTTTGCTTTTAGTTTCAACTGCTTATCTGATATCTAACAGCCACATTTCTCTTAAATGAGGTACTTTTTCTGTGGTATGGGATGGCAGTTATAAGCTGGACAAAATTACTTATATTCTACTGCATGTTGTTGTCACTGGCACTTGTATTATTCTGTCAAGCATTTTATTAGTCTAAGAAAAGAGTATCTTTGGAGAAGTGAAAGTGAGTTGAAGCCAGAATTAGCTGATACTGTATTTCACTTGAAAAATCTAAATGAAAAAGTGGAAAGGAAAGGCTGTGAAGTTACATCTGAGCAGTAATGTGACAGGGTACCTAAACTCATTTATGCAAAAGAGGTAAAGGATGTGCATGGTTAGCAGCAGTGCTTGGTTTCATGGCCTGCTACTCTGCTATCTCGTGAGTGTGGTTGTGAGTCCATCCCTTGTCCTCTAGTTTTATATTGAGTGGGAGTTCATACTTCTGGTGGGAAATGTATAAAATCCCAGGTTTTTATAAGTACTGTGTGCAGTTAATTATTTAAAGAGCAAGTTGACTTAAACAATTGGGTAACTGAACTAGTTAGACATAGTTGTATTGATAAAAAAGGATATTTTTGAATTGATATAAATTATGTAATAGAGAAAAACTTAGGGAAGTTTGGAGGGTATTTTGGAGATATTTATCTTCAACAGCCTTGAAAGTGTAGTGATGTGAAGCAAGTGAAATGAAGAGCCATCTTTTGGCTTGGTATATTCCAGGGTACTCATCTACCTTGGGGTGCAAGAATTCCTTTATAATGGCTATTTTGCATATGTCCAAACACAAGATTTTAGTGTGAGGCTGAGCTGCTGTGTTGAAACTCTTTGTGTGGGAAAACCTTCGGTCTCAACCTGAGAATCTCTTATGTTTGTTCTTGTGGCTGTGTTTGTTTGAGAGAATATGGAAGGGAGAAGAAAGAATGGCCAAAAGACAGCAGGAGTTAAAAATATGCTTTATGCAATTAAAATGGCTTGGATAAGAGCAAGCTCATGGGGTGCACAGCAATTGTGCTCGAGTTAAGTGTGATCAGCCTTTGGAAGGGAGTTTTGCTCCCTACTTTCTTCTGTCCTTCCAAGGGGTCTTGCATCAAACCCCTGTGTGTCAGTAGCTGCCCTGTATGTCAGTGAGTCAGATTACTCAATGTAGCAATTGGCTGCTCTTCATCTCTAATAAATCTGATTTTATTAGCACTCAGCTGCTACCTTTGGCCTAGGAGGAGATATGAAGCCATATGTTGTCAACAGCTTCTCTGCCACTGGTGAGACATGAGGGGTTAGAATTGAGGTGGAACGTAGAGTAGAGCTGAAACGAGTATGATTGCTTGGGCAGCATGCTAGCACCATTGGTGCTAAAGAAGATCTCAGGGATGGCAAACACATCAGGCCATAGCAGCACCTGAGATCTGTCAGGAGCAGGTGTCAAGGAGGCATCAGTCTGTAGTGGGAGCTGAGCAAGAGGTTAGTGACTGGGAACTGCATGGCAAGCTCAGCTGGAAAAAGGTAAAGCTTGTACCAGTTTAGGAGGAAAGAAGGAGGGCGGTAAAAGGCAGTACAGAAGGTTGGGAATTGCAGCTGTGGGACCTCTGGACAATATGCTGCTTGTAAGTAGGCTGAGCTTTGGATGGCTTTTCTTACTGCAGCTCAAAATGCATTCTTTCTTCCTCTGTAGGTCATAGGAATCAGTCAGGAAGGCAAAAAGTGTCAAGCAACTGCTTGTGCACTGCAGGCTGTGGCTGCAGTCTTTGCTGGCTTCTGCACTTAGTACTAGAACAACTGCTTAAATTGTGCACTATATACAAAAACAAGTTATAATAGATTTCTTTGATCCTCTGTTCAGCTGTCCATAAGGACCTAAAAGAATATTTACTGGATTTTTTTTTGGTCCATAGCATGTAAAATTGGATGGATGCCAGAACAGTTGTACAGTGGGATTTAGAATTGTGGTGTGTTTGTGGGAAGGCCATGGTCACTGAAGTGCATGTGCTCAGAGCAGTCACTCAGAAAGGTGGAAAATAGGGAACATATGGCTTTTTGGTTTTGCTTTGGGAGGTGTCTCTTAAGCAGCAGGTTGCTTCTATGGGATGGGATAGATCTTCTGTTGGATTGTGTGTGTTTGGATGTTATAGTAACATGACTTCTATGGTCAGACATAAGGGTCATGGAAAGGCAGAGTTGTTACCTTGCTGCTGTTTCTGTCTTTTGGGTCAGTACATTTCTCTGTAAGCCACACACCATTTTGTTTACAAGTGCTGGTTGGTTCTCTGTCCACAGCTACAGAGCACAGGACTTGTCTCAGCAAAAAAGGTTTCCATGAAAATTCAGTCAATGCAAAACCTTAGTCTTTCCTATAGGTAGGAGATTACATTTTTAGTAAATATAAGGGTGTTGGTGTAAAAATATCTTTGGGAAGAGAGAGGCACTCGAAGGTTCTCCTGGAGTGAAAACCTTTCTGATGCAGATTTTAGTTCATCCATATTGCTCAATAGTCCTGTTATTTTCTACCTAAGACTGGTCCCTATCCTAATGAGAAGCTCCCCGGAATGGTCCATTACTTTCTTAAAGTGAGTGAGCCTGAGGATGGCATATCGAACTGTAAGAAAACAGGCTTACCTATGGTTAACAGCACTCCTTGTAGCTATTATAGGGTCTCTGAGCCCAAAGCTGTGCCAGAATGGATGTATTTCCTGCCCCTTCCCCCTTCATCCTCTGCTTATTCAAACCATCAAAATTAAATGACGGTGTCAGCAAAGAGATTGCTGCTGCCTAATGAGTTTCAATTGGGTTACAGATTGAAGCCTGACTTCTTGCAATGACAGATTAATAACTCCTTCTGGAGCTTTACAGCACGTTTAAGAGGGGGGGGAGAATAATTATTTTTTGGGCTTTTTTCTTTTAAGCTGGGAAGCTTAATTTCTTGCTACTCCCTGAGTCAGGTGATATTACTGTAAATCTTTTTGTAACAAAAGACTTGACATTATTATTTTTCAGACTCTGAGGAACTTGTGGCCTCCTGTTTGAGATATGCCAAGTATTTCTAATGTACAAATGGGGGGAAAAGCACTAACAGAATACCAGGATTAAAAAGAAAGCTTTCTGTTCTATGGTATATAACTGCTGCTGCTCCTGCTGTTTGTTCTTCTCCAGTGCCTGCCAGTGTGATCACCAAAGTGCCTGGGGGAAAGAATCTCAGTGTTTGGGGTTTTCCTCATCTGGCTTAGAAGTCTGTATTGAAAGAAATGTTTCAGCTCTGCTGCTGTCTCAGGGGACTGGGACAGTTGCAGTTGGTGCTGTGTTAGGGTATCACTCCTGTGTGAGGCAAGGAAAGGGAGCCACGTGGGGCAGAGGTTGGGCCCTTTGTGGTGGCCCATTGCTGCACACACCTCTAGGATCATATGTGGTATTAGTATGAGTATGGCTTTCACTGCTTTGGGTTTATACCTAAGGAGGAACACTCATATTTTTGAAAGTATAAAGAAGCTTTTCAAATGTCAATTGTACAATATTTAACAGCAAATGCTGTGTTGCATGAAACAATGATTATGTGGTAAATGAATCTGAAAACACCTGAGTCGAGATTACAAAGGACTGAGTCTGCAGCTAATCCCTGACACATATCTGTGCCCTTTGTAATTGTAGTATCTTATGTTTAAATTGAGATTGTCTCTTTGAATTGTTTTTTTGCACCTTGTCCAAGCTCTTCCACTGAGTCATTACTAAGGCTGGGATTTGGCTCAGGAGCCTTGACTCATAGTCCTGTGCTTGGACCAGAGGCCACATGAGCTTACCACAGGACAGCAGTTTCCTCCAGGGCTGGGCTGTCACTTTAGGCTATTCAATATATGGTGTGGGTTGTGGGGTTTTTTTTTGATTGTTGTTGTTCTTTGTTTTAGCAGTCTTTTCTGGATTTTAGATTCTAGGGAGAATACAGGGAGCAGTTTTTCTTGCTGGCTATCATTTTGCCACATCTTTATGATTGTTGTTTCTGTGATTGCCATCTTGCTAATAGTGTCTATTTATCCCTCCAAATTATTTAGAACACACTAATTTTTCTGGAGTTATAACTCTCCTGTGAAAATATGAGGCTATATGTGAAAATATCAAGAAGTTAACTATTGAAATTTCANTATATATATATGTGAGTATGTAAATCACACTAACATGATACAACCTGAAAAAGAATTAGCTCCCCTGGGAAAAAACAGAGCAACAGTTTTGACCATCACAGTGAAGGCAAGGGTGTGCACAGTGCACACATGTCTGGCAGCAGAGAGCCAGCAAGTTAATTTGACATTTGGTTCCGCACAGTGTGCCAAAAGCACTTTTTTTTTTTCCCCTTGCGTAATCTGTTTATTTAAATTCAGAAGTGTGCTTAGTTTGGCTTATTTTAAAGGTGAATAAAGTGCTTATTACAAAGATGCCCTTGATAGCATACTGCTATGTCTGCCTGCAAGGAGGAAGAATTACCCGCTTGTTTATAGTCCTTAACTTCCTTATCTAACATAGCCCTAAGACAATGACCTTGAATATGTCACTCAGTATTTCAGGGTTTGGATATCCCCAAAATTTCCTTCAGACTTCAAGAATTGGCATCACCTGCCTCCANCAGGGCTGGGCTGTCACTTTAGACTATTCAATATATGGTGTGGGTTGTGGGGTTTTTTTTTGATTGTTGTTGTTCTTTGTTTTAGCAGTCTTTTCTGGATTTTAGATTCTAGGGAGAATACAGGGAGCAGTTTTTCTTGCTGGCTATCATTTTGCCACATCTTTATGATCGTTGTTTCTGTGATTGCCATCTTGCTAATAGTGTCTATTTATCCCTCCAAATTATTTAGAACACACTAATTTTTCTGGAGTTATAACTCTCCTGTGAAAATATGAGGCTATATGTGAAAATATCAAGAAGTTAACTATTGAAATTTCAAAGCAATCTTCTGTGTAAATATCTTGATAGTTATATTTTTCATTACTCTTTTTCTACCTTAAATATGTTCTTTAACCCCATCATGAGTAGGAATTTGCATTACAAAGTACAGCATACCTGTCTGCTTCTGTAGTTTATAATTTTTTTGACCNATCTGTTTATTTAAATTCAGAAGTGTGCTTAGTTTGGCTTATTTTAAAGGTGAATAAAGTGCTTATTACAAAGATGCCCTTGATAGCATACTGCTATGTCTGCCTGCAAGGAGGAAGAATTACCCGCTTGTTTATAGTCCTTAACTTCCTTATCTAACATAGCCCTAAGACAATGACCTTGAATATGTCACTCAGTATTTCAGGGTTTGGATATCCCCAAAATTTCCTTCAGACTTCAAGAATTGGCATCACCTGCCTCCATTCCCTGTTGAAAAATGCTTTTTGAGGTTTCTTTTTTTTAAGTATTTGTCTTGTGCTTGTGTTGCTGAACGTAAACTGCCAAAGATGAAGATTAGTTTCAAAAGAGGCTTCCCATTTTTCCAGGCTTGTATCTTCTGCAGTGATGTGACAGGCTGATGAATGCCACATTGGCAGCATTGCACCATTGAGAATGTAACTAATAGATTCGCCATGCTGAGTGCAAGACAGAATCATAGAATCACAATTAGCTTGGAAAAGACCTGTGAGATCGAGTCCAACTCTTGACCGAACACCGCTGTGTCAACTAGAATATGGCACTGACTGCCATGTTCAGTCTTTCCTCAAACACCTTCAGGAATGGTGATTCCACCACCTCTCTGGACAGCCCATTCCAATATTTGACAACCATTATTATGAAGAAATTCCTCCTCATGTCCAATCTAAACCTACCCTGATACAGCTTGAGGCTATGTCCTCTTGTCCTGTCACTAAATACCTGGGAAAAGACCCTGACCCCCACCTTGCTACAACCTCCTTTCATGTAGTTGTAGAGAGTGGTAAGGTCACCCCTGAGCTGCCTCTTCTCCAGGATGAACAGCCCCAGCTCCCTCAGTTGCTCCTCATAGGACTTACCCTCTAAACTCTTCACCAGCTCTGTTACGCTTGTATGGACTGACTCCAGCACGTCAATGTCCTTCTCGTAGTGAGGGGCCCAGAACTGGACACAGGACTTGAGGTGTGGCCTCACCAGTGCCAAGTACAGGGTGAGCAATGATGCCAACAGTGGCCTGGGGCTCAGGAGACACTTTCTTAACCCCTCTTCAAGGGGTCATACAGTAATCTTCTGCAATCCTGCACAGGGTAGTACAGTGAATGGCAAGCAAATGGTATAGAGAGAGAGTTGCTACTGCTTCTGGAGATGGTATGTAACTAGTAATCTGATTTTTTTTTTTTTTTTGATATGCAACATTGCTGGCTCAGTTCTGGATCAGAAACAATGCTTGAATTATTTTGTAAGTGTTGAAACTTCCTCATAAGCTGCTGTGAAATTTGAAGGTGTGGACTGTGAGGTTCAAAGGTTGACCCTGTAATAGAAAAAATACTTTCTCAGTTGGTGTTTCAGGCTATTTAAAGTAAAGCTTTCCACCTGTGATATCTTGATGCACACAAACATCCAACAGAAAAATTATTTGTATGATAAACACCATGTATTATTATTGGTATTTTACCTTGAAAATACTTAGCAGGGTTTTTTCATCCTTGTTAAGTCGGTTTTTTTTCATCTTTTTTTCTTTGTCTTCAAGCTGGTAAAAAAAAAAGTTTAGTTTGGGAGCAAGGAGGCAAAATCCAGACTTTTAAATGCAGTAAATCCTTTTTATACATAACTTTCACATGTATTTTAAAAAGCAAACAGGTGTTTTACTCACTATCACCTTGCACCATGAGGAAGCTGGTGTCCAAGTACCCAAAATGTGCTATTCTGCCTCTTTGTGGGCTGCTCTAAGACGAGGCAAACGGTGTGCCAAGATGAGACTGGTTCTCACTGCTGACAAAGCTGCCCACCTTCACAAACCAGTCAATGGTTTACTGTAGTGTCACTTACAAAATTTACTACTATTTCATTTAAAAAAAAAAGAGAGGAGGATTAAAAAAAAAAAATAAAATAAAAAAGAGACTACTAGCAAGAGCTTTTTCTGCTATAACACAATATCTGCTTTCCTGTACTTAAGTGGCATTAGTTGAATGTCTCCTGGTCATCCCCTTTGCCTTCTTTCTATAAGGTGAGTTGAGGCCCAAGGCAAGTGGCAAGTCAGGTTAGATTGAGGAGGGAAAAGCACCCCATTCTTAGTCTGGTGGATCTCTGACTTTTATGATAAGACTGTAATATTTCCATTTCTGCTCCTCTCAGTCAGGAGTTAATCTGTCACTTGAAAACTAAAAACCCAACTCCAAAGCAACAGAAAATCCAAAGACTGACCCAGGAAGCAATTAAGTTGATTTTAAAGAAACTCGCAGCATAAAGTACCTGACTGAGGGGTCCAAATATTCATGTGAAGACTAAGAATTACAGGGTAATCTTGGCTGGAAAGGACCTCTGGAGAGAGTCTTTCCTAGCCCTCTGTGCACAGCAGGCCCCCACAACTTGAGGCACTGGAAGGAGTTTTGACTATATACAAGGAAGGAGAGTACACAGCCTTTGTGACAGCCTTCTCCGGTGCTTAGCCACTTCGTTGTTTAAAAAACAAACCTTGCCTAGTTTTTTTTTCACTTTCATTGCAACAAGTTTGTTGCCTTTAGTCTTAATCACTGTGCACTTTCCATAAGATTCTGTCCCAATGGATATCTGCAAACCACAGTAAGATCTATGCTGAATCTCCTTTCCCTTGAAATGCAGCTGATAGGGAAGGACCTCCTTGGACCCCTTCTCTTCCATACTTATTTCCTCTAATGACTGAGCTGTGGGTAGCTTTAGCCACTTGACTGTGACAGCCTCTTGCCTAGACATTGCCCACCCTGCTCCAGGTGCATCCTGCTGCAAGACAGCAGCTTGGCAGCAGGGATCACATGTTCCTACCCTGTGTGGTGCTCAGTGCAAAGCTCATTGAGTTTGGTGCATTATTAGTAGGATGTGTATGAAAATTCCCTGTAGCTGTGTTACTGGGCCATGGGACAGTGATGGTTAAAGAATGTTTCACTTCAAATGCTAATTATCTGTTTTGGATATAATTGGCATATAACTGGTATATTTTATTATGGGGGAAAATGTACAAGTGGATTATAACCAGTTTTATAGTGCAATCATCTCTTGCTCTCCAGTGCCTCTTACTAATACAATAGTAATGGGGTTTCCCATCTGCTTTGCAATGAATTCAATAAGGACAATGTCTGAGCCTAAGAAGCTAATACATGTATCAGTGTTTCCCTTTCTATTCTCAGCTTAGTAGCAATATAGATTAGGCTTTGTGCCACTGCTACATATAAGCTCCTCTGTACAGCTTTCGTTCTGCCTCCTGATTTACTACAGGATTTCTGGCTGATGATGGTTAGATCAGTTTTTAACAGTCAGGCTTCCTGATATATTCTGTGAGCCTAGCTCTTCCTAGCTGTGAGTGAGGGGAGAGCAGCAGGAAGCTCAGGCTGCTTGCCTGGCTGGGTTGGTGAAGATGTCTGTAGCCATAACTCATAGTGCAAGTGGCTTAGAGGTGACTGGCCATACCTTGTCACTTTGCAGAGCTGTGTTTCTGCCACATCTGTTATGTGTAGCTGTTATTAGGAGAATGCTTGTATAGAACTCTCTATTTAAACTGTCAGCATTTGAAATTTCAGTGAGTAATTTATCTTCCTAAGAGGGTTTCCTTGCCTGTGTTACCTTTGACAGTGTATGTCTCTTTTCTAAGTATAACCTATCTTAATCCTCTGGTTACTTTGGAATGATCTTGTTGCTGCTGTGTTCTCTTGATCTCAGGGAACAAGGACAAGCCATGAACCACCCACTAGTGTCACAGCTGCTACCCACTGTACCTTCTCTTTCATTAAAACTACTTTTTCACTGTGAACATGAAGAAAAGGATGTGTGTTCTTTTGACTGGCTTTTTGGGGTGCAGTTTGGTTGTTCTTTACACTGTGTCTAATGCTAAATCTGTTTGGGGTTTGTGTGATATATGGTAGAATTTTTTTTCTTTGTTTTACCTCATTTACTCTCTGGTTATTACCTGTCAGCTTCATTTACTATCCAGGGAAACAGATCTATGGATTCAGAGTGAGGGTCACAGGGAGCAAAAACAGCACTGACTACTGACGTGTCAACAAAAGCATCAGACATCCATCTTCATCTTGCAGTTGTCTGGAACAAGGATTAAATTGCAAATCATCCTAAGGCAACAGGGGAGCCTTTATTAAGTGGGTATCAATTTGTTTACTTGCCAGACCAAAATCACTTTGACTGTTCTTATATGTTTTCTTTGCAGAACTGGAGTCTTGTTCTTTTCTTACTACATTGTAAAAGGGACAGTTAAAACCTTGTGCTTCTACAGCCTCCTAGCATGGCCCTTCCATTAAGTTGAAGGTTATTTTTTGTCACTGTGTTTGATGATCCATGATCCATTATTGATAGCGTTTTCTGGTTGGATTTTGTCTTGGCTAAGTAATTAGTAATTATATTCCTGAATCCTGGATCTGTTATGATTCCTCATTTATACCTTTATTTTTGCTTATGTGAAATGTGGAAGACGTTTGCAAATGACATGTAGCTGGCTTCTTTGTGCATGCCATCTGACTTTTAGCTTCAAAGTTTGTGGATTACACAGAAGATTGTACAACAAGCATTGTTTACTTGCCTAGACTTGTCAAGCTAAAAAGATGCATCCTTGCTGCAGTCATGAAATAATAGGGGAAACATCACCCTTTCAGCCCAGTTACGGTCACGGGTTTACAGCAGTCATTGTTTTCTGGTGTGCATGTTGGTTCTGTCTTTAGGCAGGTGAAATGTATTGAGGTGTCCCACTATTTAGCCTCTCATGCTACTGGAGGTTTACACTTTACGAGGATGAGGAAGGCAAAACTTGAAATGGAGCCTTTTGTGTGTCCCTTCAGGCAGATACCAGACTTTATAAACTCACTGGCAGTTTTGATGTACTCAGGTCTTCTCTTTCTCTGCAGGAAACCAGTATTAACAATTCTCTGCAGCATGTTTATAATGCACATTATGTATTAAGTCCTATGGATTATACCTTGGATGTTATTTGAAACTAGAAAAGGTACATGAAGTATCAAATCAGCCTCATGGATTTTTAACTGTCTTCCAGGACTCATAGTTGGGGTGATCCTGAGGTATGGGACTCCCTCCAGCAGTGGCCATGACAAGCCATTCAGCTGCTCTCAGGAGGACAGGCCATTCACAACTCTGCTGGTCAATGTCAGCGGGAAGTTCTTTGAGTATACACTCAAAGGGGAAATAAGCCCTGGGAAGATCCACAACGTGGAGCAAAATGACATGTTGCGAAAGGTGAGGCTACACCATTTCTTGTGCTTGGCTGAGTGTTTCTCCTTCATCTGTGCCTCCCGCCCTTTTGCTTGCTCCATCCCATTGGAATATTAGGGTGTGTCAAGTGTCAGTATTCCTGATGGTAGTAGCACTTCAATGCTTTATTCAAGAGCACCTTCTGTACTATATTGCTGTTGGCGAAACCATGCTCTGTTGTGTGTACATAGTGCTTTCCTAAAGCCCTTGGTTTGAAGACTTTGTTTCTGATATTTGTAGAATGTAGAAGTCCAGCTGAGCAAAAAAGTCTTATGCTGCCTTTCATAAATGCAGTATAAGGAAAATCATAATTAGTGAAAAGTTATTGGTTCTTACTGTTCATTTCCCCGGGGTTTTAAAATCTGTTTATTGCCAGGAAATAGTTACTACTTGCATCCCTATAATATACCAAATAAGACAGTCTGGTGTTGGAAGTGAAATTCACTTATGAACTGTTACTCAGATATGCTATTGGGCTTTTTATTCAGTGTCTGGAATTAATGATCTTTGATGTGTATCAAAGCTAGACTTTGAAGTATAGGATCAAGACTTTCAGGTTTGTAATCTAAAAATACATCTTTCTGCTAACTATGAAGAAAGCTTAATTGTCTGTATATATGTACCTGTCTGCTATAGATATCTAAAATTAGCTGAAGTGAATCCTACTCTGGGGGAGCACACTTGTTGTGTTGTCTTCTAACCGTTTCTAATAGTCTAATAGTTTCTAGCGGTTTCTAATTAGTCTAATAGTTTCACACATGTGCAGGTCTTGTTTGGATTTTAAATGTTGGGTTTTGTTCCTTAGTGTAGCACAGACTTTCATGGATATCTGGAACTTCCACTGAAATACATGCAAGTAATGAATGATCCAAATTCCTGAAAACCAGTCTTGTATCTGACTTGTTTGGCTTAAAATAACTTCAGTGTCTTGACTTTCAAAAAAAACATAAGCTAAAAAAGCATTTCATTTGCAGCTATAGGAATATCATGTGTTGCAATAAGAGAGATCTTCTCCAGAATAATTTTTACTAGACATTTTCAATTTTAAAAAGGGAAACTGTGTTTGGAACTGCTGCCAAATTATCATTGGTGATGGATGTATTGGGTGTTTTTCCCAGATGCTGTTTACCAACAAGAGCTGCAGCTTTTTCCTACTGTATATGTAGAGACCTGGCCAGTGTTTTAGAGAATCAACATACCTATTTCAACAGTGAAAAACAGTAGTTGTGAGAAAATGAAAAAGGAAAAGATACCTAAAGATTTTTGTACGTCTGTTTCTAACTGAAATGTCATTTTTTATTTTTTAGGTAACATTTGACCCAGAAGTTTTTTTCAACATTCTGTTGCCTCCTATTATTTTTCATGCTGGTTATAGCCTGAAGAAAGTAAGTATAATAGCTTCTAGAGATAACAGGCTTTTTTAGTGCAAGACTGATGATTTGTTCAGGATTGCAGTCTCTATTTCAAGCATTTATTATTTTTTTAGGGCAGGAAGAAAAATCGTATTTCCTCCAAAGGTGATTAGGCCATATTATTTTAAGTGAAAGCACGTATATTTTTTAGTATACATGTGTTAAATGTCTATTTAATCTTGCTGATTTGTTTTCCTTTGAACTTAGCCAGAGATTAATGTCAGTTTCATTTAAAGTAGAAGGTATTCTCCTATGAACGGTTTTGATCGTTCTCAAACATCCAAAATGCAAGTAAACTATACTGAGAAGTAGATCTAACCCTGAATACTGGTGGGGATGTTCCAGACACTGGATGGCAGAAGGGCCCAAATTCTGATCTTGCTTGAAAACACCATGAATTTGTGATGGTTTTCAGTTTTACAGCTAACTCTAACATCTCTTAGGAAAACATCTGTATGAAAAGCTTCCTGTCAATAAGCTACATGTAGAATTTAATGCATGGTTCAGAGCCAGTATATTCCATTTATTGAAGCTGGATGGAATTTTTATTACAGTAATCAAAATGTTTCTCTGTATTAATATAAGTGGTGTGCTATATATTTTTGAATGGGTGATGTAACTTTTTTAAAAATAAGTATATAAACCTCTTTTTCCTATGCAGAGACACTTTTTCAGGAATTTGGGGTCCATTTTGGCTTATGCCTTTTTAGGAACAGCAGTCTCTTGTTTTATTATTGGGTAAGTGAACTCTCATATCTATTCCTTTCTATACTAAAGTTTAAGTTCATAAAGCACTCTGTCTTTCTCTCTCTGCATCAGTATGAGTATTTTATGTGTATATGTTCACACACATTTAGTTTAAGCTGGCTAGTCACGTTGGTTTGCCTGCATTCAATCTCTTCTGTTGCTAATATTACTGTCTTTTATATGGATATTCTGAAATACAGAAATCCTGAATTGCATTGGTGACCTTGGTTTGTCTCTCAAAGAATCTCAATAGAGAAATAATTTGAAGGCTATTCTTAGATGAGAGCTTTTGGCCTATGTACTCTGTTGGGGAAAAACAATACTGAGGGGAATTTTGAGCAGGGGAAATGTTCCCTTTGGTGGAAAATGGAAGCAACCTGTAGAGTCTCTGTGCTAGTTGTGTGAACAGATTGCATGCTTTGCTTACTAATTTTAAATGATGTCTTCTGGATCAGGTATCTCTGTTCATAGGGAAAAGAGGAAAATGCATTTTGAGAGCTTCCTGTTCCACTGTGGCAATGTCCCACAGAGCTGTAGCATAACCAAGATCCCCTGAAATACTGTTGCTTGTGCTTTTTCTTTGCCTGTCTGAAATGCGTCAACTTGTTTGACTTGGACTGTTTTATCCTTTCTCTTCAGGAATCTCATGTATGCAGTTGTGAAACTAATGAAGTTGGTGGGTCAGCTCTCTGATAAATTCTATTATACAGACTGCCTCCTCTTTGGAGCAATAATATCTGCCACTGATCCAGGTAGCTTGATGAACATTTTTTAATAACTTTCCAAAATAACCCTATTTTCTGGCTAGGGTTTCTGGCTACATATTAACAGGACCTTAGTTTCAGTTATATTAGTATCTCTGAGCCTCTTCTCTGAAATGCATGCAAATTTTAAGTGTTTTGAAAGCTGTTCTCTGTTGATTTGGTGCTGAACTGGTATGACATTATGTTGTATTTGGGGAAAAGTATAACTCTCCTGTTCAAATACTTAAAAAAAATTTCTTTATTTTTGTCCTGGTAGGTTTTTCTTGTGTAGCTCACATCAAGTTTAAGACTTTAAATAGATGAAACTATTACATTGTCTGGATAGCAGGACTTCCTTCTTCAGCTACACTGCTTGGGGCTGGGTAATTTAAGAGCAATATTTGAGGTCTTTAGGCTTTTTGGGTGGGGGATTTTTTTCCTCTTTCTAATGAACTTCATGTTTTACAAGTTTAAGGGGAAGAATGTTGTTCTGGCCAAATAGTTTGAGGTTTTGTCCAACTAGTGTAGTCATCCTTCAGGGTCCAGCAGGTTCATATGTGTGTCTCTGCCTGACTGACCAGTTTGCAGGGCTGGTGTATGTCAGGGGCCAGGGTAAGGAGTGGCAAAGTATGAAGCTTGACATTCAAAGCAGCTTTTTTGAGGTTCTCAGTGGTAACTAGTGTGAAAACGGGAAGTAACTCCTGTGATTGAGCTGAGCTCTGAACAGCTGGTGGTTGCAGACAATTTATGCAAAAAATCACTATGATTTTTGAAGCTTCTATATGGCAGTGTCTTCAAGATCATGGTCTTTCATCTCAGGCTGAATTTTCTTGGAAGGATGGTTATAAATATATAGCAGTCTTGCCTTTTTCAAATCCTGTGCAAATGCACACTCCTGTGGCACAGTGTATACTTCGGGGTACACTTAGAATCATTAGCACTGTTTTACAATGGCTGAAATACTAAACCTATGTCAACTATCAGTACAGCTTTAGAAAGTAGCAAGAGCTGCACAACATTTTGGTGATTGTCACATATGGAACATGTTCTAAAATAGTATCAGGGCTTTGGTAGAAGTGCCTTGTCTGCCCCATGCTCCTTAATCATGGGGGCCTTCCTATAAACACTGTGCAGATGGGAGGACAGCAGAGCCACCACCTAATAGAACTGCTCTAAGACTCATGATGGAATTCTGTACCTATAGATAAACATGACTAATCTGTTTCCCAGTTTAATTTTGATCCTGTACTGCAATTCCTGGGTTTTGTTGCTTTAGACAAACTGGAAGTCTCCTCTGTCAGCTCACACCGTGGTTCTTGAAGTCAGCCAGTGTTGTTTTTCTCCTTTCTTTCCGTAGTTACCGTGCTAGCAATATTTAATGAGCTGCATGCTGATGTCGATCTCTATGCCCTTCTGTTTGGGGAGAGCGTGTTGAATGACGCTGTTGCCATTGTATTATCTTCGTGAGTAGCTTCATGAATTTCTACTCTGAAATTACTTAATTGTTTTTGGCATTTGGCTAAAATAAATGCTTTTTCTGAGAAATGCTATTTTAAATTTAAATAGATTGTTTTGAACTGAATTAATAAGTGTTCCAAATGTTTGCCAAGATCCCTAATGCGTGCCAGAATGACTTGTATGCCTCCACCTCTGTTGCTCAGGTGGAATAAAATCTTTCTGATGCCACTTCTAACTTCTCACTGTGTTACTCTCTTTCTAGATCTATAGTTGCCTACCAGCCAACAGGTCAAAATACCCATGCTTTTGATGCAGCAGCATTTTTCAAGTCTGTTGGTGTTTTCCTGGGAATATTCAGTGGTTCTTTCATGATGGGAGCAGTGACGGGGGTTGTGACAGCTCTGATATCCTTTTTCATGTTTAGCTCTTCTAGCTGAGATGACATATGTGGGTATTATCAGGTCTTTCCTCGTTCCAATTATAGCAAAATTGACTCTAGCCTTTTTTTATCCTGAGTATGAAGATGTGATCAGTATTCCTGAGACTTGTTATTTCTTTAGAAAAAACATTATAGGTAACCACAGAAATCCACTTTTCCAATATAACTATGGCCATGTAATGGGATTGCTGCAGGGTGGAAGCTAAGGGGAGGCCTTAAACAGGCATGTCCTAAAAATGTTCAGTTCCTTTTTATAAAATTAAAACCCCTAGTTTTTATTAACTATAAACGATACTATAAATGATAACTGGTGTTTGAGTCTGTCTTCAGCAAAAGCTGTAACAGTTATTGGTGACCCCACATCATTTTTTGAGTCCTACATTTAAATTTTCTGCCAGACATCTGATGTCATACCCCTTGGATAAGATCCTATATCTATGAGAGTTAACTTCGTTATGTCCTGTTCTCTTGAAGCTTACTGTTGCTGTTTGGTCAGATGTCTGAGGGGCTCAGCAAGCAATTTGTGTGGGTTTTGGTTTAGGCTCAGGCAGCAGATCCTCAGCCTGACCTGCTTCAGAAATCATGATGCTTCTTCAGGAAAAAAATTAAAAGCCTTTGCTTTCAGACTGGCTAATACATATCTGTACATATCCCAGACTGCTTTGATCTGCCCAGACTTCTGAACACTGACTTGAAAGAGGTAAAATGTGATGTTTTAACCAATAATCATGAACCTGTGACTCTTCATCTTAAGCAATAAAGTCTCACCTGTATCTTGTTATAGACACACAGTGCAGATTTTTCTGACATGTCTGCATAATGGAACCCCCTTAAGCGTAAGAAGGAAGCTGCGCTGTTGATGCTTTAATGTTGGGTCTTTCATTTCCACTGATCTGCAATGTGTGACCCAGAACCATGATTCTTCAGCTGGCTTTTAGGCTACCAGCCATGCACAGCTCTAGCTGCTCAAATGCAGTTGCTGTGGTTTTTGGCTTGCTGGCTGAAATGCATTCAGAGGTACTTTGCAAAATCATGCTTCTAAAGCAGCAACTGGTCCTTGCTGTTTCTAATGCTTGTGCTCAGGAGGTTGATGGGAGGCTGTGAAAAGGGAGGCTGTTTAGGACAAAGTCCCTGGGGTTGCATTTTGTGTGTTGTATGGTTTGTTTGTTTTTTGGCTTTTTCCCCTCTTGTTCTATTTTTTTGTGAGTTTGTGTGTTTGTTTTGTGTTTGTTTGTTTTGTTTGTGGTTATTTTTGGGGGGGAGGGGATGTGGGTTGCTCAAATTTATACAACTCCACATATTTATTTTCTTTTGGAAAAATAGCTAATGTCCTGCAATACTGTAGAAGCAAACTGTAAATTTGCATTTTGTGGTTCATAGCTGATGAGAACCCTAAATTATTAATTCAGTTAATAGACTGTTATTCCCATAGCTGTGAAGTACCTGTAGCTATACCTTTCTCAATAAGGGGTTTGCATGCAGTCATGCACTGCCCTTTGAAAACAGACAAAGCTGTCCATGGTTACTTTTAAAACAGTTAAAATATCGTATCACTTTGTATTTTTTTTTCTAAATTGCAGAATCTACCTGTTTGAAAAGAAGTGAAACAGACCATGTCTAAGGAATTAAGAAAAAAAAAAATATAAGAAAAAAGAAATAATCGTTTACTTTCAAATTAACACTTCAATGTGGTCAATTATATGAAATACTAAAATACTTTTATTGCTTTTCCTTTACCTTGATTTTCCTCCAAACTGATGAGCACAGGTTTTAATTTCAGATTAAATGAAATGTTTTGGTATTGTTGCTTACAATAACAGCCAGGGAAATAAACAGTTTGATTCACAAAGCTGCCACAAAAGACTGGAAATGGGGAATTGGCTCTGATAGGGGCTCTTGCCAAACTTAAGGGGACCAAAGTTCAACCTCTTCCTCTCCCATGGAGTGACTGTGGCTATCCAGTTTCCTTAAGCATCCACGAATACCTCTTGTGCCAGACACTGGGATTATCTGAGCATTATAAATGTTGCTGTGGTGGATGTTGCTGCTTTAGAAGCATGATCTTAGAAAATAGGTCTGTTTTGGGAGAGGGGATGGGGGGAAATTCATCTGTGTTCAGAAGTTTAAGAGGTGGTTTCTGTGGAGAGTCAACAGCTGTTTAAAAACCTGAGTTTTATATTTTATGTAATGTCAGCTGTCATGGAGAATAATTTTATTTTTTTTTTAATGATGCTTTGGGGTTTTGATTTGGGGACAACCCTCTGACAAAGTAAGGTCACAGCTAAAATTGTGTCAGGAGTATATGCTTGCCCTTGTACAAGAGTGCAGAGAATGTCAACAAGAAGTAGGTGTGAGTGGAGAGTCAGTGTCTGGCTCAGGACTGCTTCATCCTAACCAGTCTCCCCTTGAAACGCTGCCAGCTGTTTGCCTCTGGTGTTAATCACTGAAGGCTTATTGAGAACACTGTATGCTGTGATAAAGCCCACAGGACATTGTTTCCACTGAGTCTTCTGGGCTACCAGACTCCTGCTTCGCAGGAGACGCTTGAGTGTGGTGAGGTCCAGAACTCCCAGGACCCATCAATTTCCTCTTAAAATTGGTGCTGCTCATTGCTTTTAACACCACTATCTCTTGAGCTACAGCTTCCACAGCAGCAGTGCTGCCACCAGCTTTAGACTCTGTAGTGCTGCAGAGAGCCCAGGATACAGCTGTGTTACACATGGAGAGCATTGGTGGATGATGGTGCAGCCTTGATGTGTCCATTGAGGTACTAATTTCCTTCATAAGAGCAGGGGAGAGTGCTACCACCTCACTGTTTCAAGTGCTCTTGCTGTCCTCCCACTTAGACTTCAGAGAAGATCATGCTAGTTGCCAGCTTTCAGATAGGACCTGGGTTGTGCATAGCTGTCTGCACCTCAGATACAGTGTGCTGTTCAGTGTTTACCTGCTGACAGAGCAGTGCTGTGAAAAAAACCACCAGAATAAGTCTATAAATATGTGAACAATTTTTTTTTTTTTAGTATGCAAAGAGCTAAAATTAACACTACTGTAATCTGTTCCACTTCTTCAGTAGCTGTATGAATTGTTAATTCAGTGTGTGTTTTGATGTTCCTCAAGTTTTTCTCTCCTCTGCAAGATGAACTTGTTTTTTCTTTTCATTGAAAGATTGAGCTGCTCTGAGCTGGCTTTTCCTCTAAAACACACCAGCACAAGGAAAGGAAATAAATTTTGTAGGCATTATTTTTGTTTTACCTCAAAAGTACTGAGGTACTCACGCTTGCTGGAAAAGACTTGTTAAGAAATCTGAGTAGGAACATTCTCACAAATCTATTTCATCCTAGGGTTTCTGTAGTCAATAACAGTGCTGTGAATTAAATTCTGAGTGTATTTTATGCTTTATTTAAAGATGGCAGGGGGGCTCTGTTGGGTTTTCAGGGGGAACCAAACATCATTCCCCCACCGATCTCCTGAAAAACCAAGACCTGCACAATCTAAAAGGAATGCCAAGTATATATTCCCTCCTTGCTAGCACGTTGAAAGTAAACATGGAGGAAGATAACATTATCTGTAAGAGATGGAGACACACCTTATGCCATGGATATGCAGCAAAAATATCCAAAACTGATTCTTGCAAGGGGAGACCTTGATTCTGAAGTTTGCCTTGAGGTGTTGGAATTGATGTTTTTCAGCATTAATAGTGTTTTGTTTTCCAACTAACATTGGTTGTTAGCACATAAAAATGTTTTTCATTAATGCTGGCTACAGAGAAGCCAAAGGATTTCTTTTTGATGCCTTAACAAATGACTTAACGTGACAAAGTTTACCAAGTTGCACTGCTTCCCCCTGCTGGAAACAGCCCTCTTCTTCTTGATGTCCTGGAGCACTTTCTTGCTGGCAGAAGCTTGTGGATTTACTGGTGAGTTGTTGAGATTCAAGCACACAGAGACAGAAGTCCTGTCCATCTTAGCAACCATTTTTTCACTTTCTCATTAAGACCTTTTCAATGAGAAACATGATGACATGATGTTTGCATTTAAAGCTTTTTTTTTTTTTCCTGCTCTGTCCAATGTGCAACTCACTGTGTAACAAAGGCTTTGAAGAGCAATGGTTTGGTTCAAACACCACCTCCCTAACCTGGAATTTCTCTCACTTGAAAATAAGGTTCATAAAATCTCAGTGTTAAGGACGATGCATAAATGTAATGGAACTTGTGAAGAGAAAATGTGGTGAACTCCCAGTAACCAGGCTGATTTTCACATGTGATTCTGTTTCCAGGTGTGGTGGCTGTCCTCTTCTGCGGAATTACCCAGGCGCATTATACATACAATAACTTATCGGTTGAATCAAGGAGTCGCACTAAGCAGGCAAGGATGTCTTTTACAGTGTATGGCTGTAGGAGTCCATATACCATTATTTTTACAGCACCTTTTTTTTCCCTTGGTTTTTAACATGTGACTTTTTTCTTCCTAGCTTTTCGAGGTATTGCACTTCCTGGCTGAGAACTTCATATTTTCTTACATGGGTTTGGCACTGTTTACTTTCCAGAAACATATATTCAGCCCAGTTTTCATTATTGGAGCTTTTGTATCCTTTTTCACTTTGTGTGAGGTTTCTCTATTGTCTTACGTGCTTGAAAACTTATTATGCCTGTTGGCTTTACAAAACAGACAATGGTGGCTGGATTGAGTTTCCCTGATGTTGTTGCAGGCAAAATAATACTGAGAACAATCTTTGGTTATGCCTTATATCAAAGCCTTAAGGCCTCTGTGCCACACAGTTGTTCTGTACCTGTGAAATGTTAGAAAGTCATATAAATTCACTAGGATTACTAGAGAAATGTGCTTTTCTCTGTGATTTGGTCATTGACAGCCAACACTGCTTGTGTTGCTCTTATATTTGAAATTTGGAGGCTGTATTTTTTTCTTCACCTGCAAGGGTCCCTTAAGAAAGCAAGCAAACTTCAAGCACGTAAAGAGGAATGTGGGTGAATAGATAATCTTTAAGCAATGTCCCAGAGTAGGGGTCAGCATCTCACGTGATGGGAGGAGGAAGGAGCTGAGCTGTGGTGCAGACTGTGACATGAGGGTTACACACTGAAAGATTTTGCTGTTACCAGTTGTTGACTTTGTACCTGGCTCTCAAATTCCCCAGAACTGAACACTTCTGTAGTAGTCACACTTATGTAAGCTAGGAATCACTAGATTCCTCTCTGCATCCTGTCCCTGTTGAAGTGATTTGTGTAACTATTTCTTCACTATATTCCTGGCTCCTTGAAAATCCAGCACAAATAAAGGTGTGCATGAAGCAATGGGAGGTAGTCTTGATTTACTTTTACCTGCCTAGGAATAGGGCTATAGGCAATGGAGATAAAAACCAGTGAAATATATAAATACATATGTAAAAACATATAAAGATAGCTTAATTTGAACTTAGTTTCTCTCCTTTCTACTGTTTTCTTTCATCATTCTACTGCTTCTCAGGTTTCATCACGTGTCTCTTTTTTTCCTTTGGCCATTTATTTTTTTCTGAAATAGTAATAAATTTTCTCCTGTGTCACCCCATGTCCATTTTTCTGACCTAAAAAATTGCTCTGGAGCCCTGCAGACATTGAATAAGGGCATGAAGAGAATAGTTATGTCTTGTATACCGAGCATTGCAATTTTTCATCTTTGATGTGGCCTTCCATCTTCTCGCAGGTTATGTCTTGGGTTTGTTTTCGGTATTTGTTACTTTCTTTATTCTATCTACTTAGCTTTTATTACATTTTCCCACATCTTTTTGTACCATTGCAGTTAACCTCTGTTGCCTTTTAAGTGGTTTTCTACCTTTGTGAGGAGGGCAGCTGGTACTAGCACCCACATTTTGCCTCAACAGATATGGTCCCCACTGACTTAACTTGCAGGGCTGAAATGTGGAGGCATCATTAATTGTTGATAGAATAAAGTTGGACTGTAAAGGCAGAGCTATAGCCTTGGTGTCAATGACAAAATCTTAGTTGGGTTTCCTACATACGTTAGTCATAATGGCTTCTGATGTCTGATTTCTGCAGTCCTCGAAAGAACAGCTGCAAAAGTTGTTTGGAATAATTGCGTGAGGTTTATTGTACAAAGTAATAGTCAAAATCTCATTTTCCTAGAGACATAATTTCTTGCTTTACTTTAGCTATGGCAACAACCCAGTGGTGTCTAGAGATCTTAATGGTTTTATTTCTTTTCCGTAAGAGCAGTTTCATTCCCCTAATGTTCTTATCCCAACAGCAAATGATCAAAGCTTGGTGGGCTTCTGGTTGTGCTGGCAATTTATAAGATTTCAGCACACCACTCTAGCTTGTTCTGAACTGTTTCTTAGACAGTGTACAGTGTATTCAGCTTTCTAATGTTTCACTGGTACCACTGACTGTTCTGCACCACAGTAAGGGAGGGAAGGACCTTACCACCTACTGCCATGAATTTCTTCAAAACGCTTTCACTGCTGTTTTGGAACTTCATTCTAGTACTGACACATGGCTTTTGGATTTATAATCTTAGTAACTCTGTAGTTTTCAGTGCTTGCTGACCAGTAGGAAATACTGACTCTGCAGGAGCATTAATGGGGTGGTCTTAAGTTGGTTTGCCCTTTGTATGTAGGACTGCATTTCTGTTGGTCCAAAACACTAATTGAATGGTGGTATGAATTTTCAAAGTAAAGCCTTCATTTGTACAATTGGCCATTTTAACACCAGGTATAATTTCATTGTGCATTTAAAAACTTGGTTATTTTAGTTAAAATTTGCATTCTGTGCAATGAGTTCTGTATGCACACAATTGGTGAAAGTCTGCTTTAGATATGGAGATTTAATAAAAGCACTTATCATGATGTAAATCTCTCGCAAAACTACAACTTCTTGTTAAAGTTAGGTACCCAAGAGAGCACAGCTCAGCAAAAAGAAATCCTTAACCCTCAGCTGTGAACAGATTGCAATCTTTTTGGGCAGAGCTGCACATATCTACCCCCTCTCCTTCTTGTTGAATTTGGGCAGAAGGCATAAGATCAGCTGGAGCTTTCAACACATGATGATGTTCTCAGGTAAGAGCTTGGTAAAATGTTTGGTAATACAAAAAGGCTTATTTTTAACTCATAAGCAATTGATAGTGCTACCTTCTCCTTTTATAATCCACATTCATGCATCTTAAATGGAAGGCTTACTGATTGTTGCAGCATGCCATCATATCTGGGATGAGGGACATAATTAAATGTTAGCTGCTTGTGGCAAGCAGTAACTCAGGTTGGGAATAGAGCATTTTCATTTCAAGTGCATCTGAAGGGAATGGGGGAACTGGGATGTATCTCTTCCAGAAGGTTATTTCCAGCTGAGATGATGTACATGTTGTGCAGAAACAGGTACGTGCTGAGAAACTCGAAGCGTGTTTACAGCTGTCCTCTCCCACTTAGTTGGAGAAAGCAAAGTATTTGACTTAAACTCCCTTATGATTTCTGTCACACGGGCAACTGTTGAAGTTTGTCACCTAGAGCAGATTATGGAGTGTGTGTCTAAACATGTCCTCAAAAAACTCGAGAATCCTCTACACACAAGAGGGTGTAAAGAGGACAGAGCCAGGCTGTCTCCAGTGGTGCCCAGTGACAGGACAGAGGTAATGGGCATAAACTGGAACACAGAAGGTTCCCTCTGAACATCAGGAAACACTTTTTACTATGTCCAAGCACTGGCACAAGTTACCCAGAGAGCTTGTAGCATCTCCATTCAAAAGCCATCTGGACATGGTCCCATGCAACTTACTGCAGGTTGACAGGTGTTGCTTGAACAGGGAAGGTGAACCAGATGACCACTAGTGGTTCCTTCCAAGCATAACCATTCCATGATTCCCCTACATAAGAAGTCTCCAGATGGCCAAATGCCATGGCTTGCTCTTGCTAGTAAAGTTTTCCCTGGGGTGCAGAGGAGAGCAGAAATATATAGCCTGCCTGTGAACATGGTATTAAATAGAACATTTTTTCAGTGAAAAAAATTCATAACAAGAACTTACCCTTCAGTTATGGATTTGACTGGAAAAGTGTGCATTTTTGTCTGTATTCAGGACACTGCTTGATTTCCACAAGATGTTTTGCTGTTGTCCACAGCTTGTTTGTTTCTGCATTCCTTTCCTGTTAGCTTCTGGGAATATTTATATCTTTTCTTAGCACTTGTGGATTGTCTAAGTTGCAGAAAACCAAGAGGGCAAATTATGTTGTAAATCATCCTAGGGCATAATTTATCAGGGAATCTGAGGAAATCTAAACCTGCTGTGCACAGTACCTTCTGCCTGTCATTTTATGCTTGTGTGGTAGGGATGGAGCAAGAGAGGTTGCTGTGTTACCAACAGGCATGGGTCCACTTCTGAAGCTCTGTTATCTCATTCTTTCTGTTAGGTCTCAGGGGAGCCATGGCATTTGCTCTGGCTATACGAGATACTGCTACCTACTCACATCAAATGATGTTCTCAACAACTCTCCTCATCGTCTTTTTCACTGTGTGGTTTGTCGGCGGAGGTACAACTCCCATGCTGTCATGGCTGAATATCAGGTCTGTATGCAAGTCTGTGCTGGGGAAACGTCACTTTCCTACAGGCAGCTGTGCTCATCTGGCATAGTTCTACAGGACTTATTTGATGCTTGCTGGAGGCATTTAGAACATGATATTTTGGAGATAAGTATCTGGGTATGGATATATAAGTAGGTGTTTAGAATGGGATATTTTATAGAGGAAGTTCCAGAGTGATGGAGAAAATGCACTGATGCTGCCAGGATTCAGCCTAAAGCACTCTGACATATCAAGAAGGTATCGAGGTCCTTGTCAACCCAGTAAGATGTGGAATAGTGTTGCCTGATAAAACAGCCCTATATAGAAAAGAAAGAATCAATATGTCTAGTCCCATATAAAATTCTCTTCATGTTGTACTAAGGCAGTTCCTTGTCTTTTGGCTCTAGGTAATGACCCTGTTACAGTTTTTAAGTTTAGTGAAACTTTTAGTGGGCTGTGCTAAACTGAATGTGCTTTAAACATTATCCAAACAAACCTGATGTTATCCAAGGGACTGGTATAAATGGGATCCTGCTAGTCTTCTCAGTGTGTTTCCTTCTGTCTTGAGGAGATCTGTGAAAATGTTAAATTGCATGATTATGGAGGTTTGACTATAAATCCTGGCTAATACTTAGCATTTCTGGGCTGCGATACTTTCATATTTGAGAATAGTTATCAATAGATATGCTACGGAATCACAAATCAACCATTGTTAAAGACCACATATATTATAATTCTGAACATTTTCGCAGTTGGGGAGACAAAGATTAACAGGGAAGAATGAAAACAATACAGGTTGTACAAACACCTCAGTGCATTTTTCATATGTAAATTATTTGTGTTCTTTGACACTAGGAAGTTTTATTTTCTTGCTTTCTAATTGTGCTAACCCAAATTTTTTTCCCACTCTTTTGTAAGAGGATAGGAAAAAACATCCTAGGTAAAACCAGTTTCAGTCTTTAAAAGAACTGATCATTCTTAGGGACTGGTTCTGCTTTTGGAAAACTTCAGTAAACTGCTTGTGGCAATAGGTAGCCGGTGCTTTCTAGGTTGGGGGAAAAAAAAGGACTGGACTCTCAGAAATGCTTGTGAGCTCTTCTCAGAGCAAGTAACATGCTTCTAGCTGGACACAGACAATTGAGCAGTGATTTGCAGTCTCTCAACTCTGGCTAACAGCAAACATTGAGAAATCAGTTTCCTCTTT
>VXBX01002563.1:555925-580741 GCA_013400415.1 Scytalopus superciliaris
TTTAAAAATGTCTTTAAATGTGAGTTCCAGATGTTTGGCTAGCACACCAGAAAGAAGCAACGCTTCATGTAGTCAGGCTCTCTGCAGGTCACCCAATGTCAGCACAGTTGTGTCATTAATGATCGTGAGATAACACATCCTAATGATACTCCTAAGTGCAGCCTCACTAGTTTCTTTTCCTGCTTGAGAGCAATGTAATGACTTTCTAGAAAGGTACCTGGAATAGGTGCCATGTGCAGCTTTCCATTTGGCACCTCTGAGAATGGGAGGTATCTGTCTGATGATGGTATATAAGAAGCAGGAGAGGCACAGTGTCTGCACAACTGGCAGTGTGTGTGGACTTTCCAGGGTGTGGCGTATAAGGGGCAGGAGATGAGTTCTGGCCAGCAGTACACAGGTAAGAGTGCTGCTTGTGGTCTGCTTACAGTGGACGAGCACAGTCTACCAAGGTCTGCCTGCAGCCTCTGAGATGGCCGATGTGAGGATATTCCTTGTCTGATCTCCATGTGAGTGGATTCCAAAGCATTTTCCTAAGCATAAATACAACCAGGTAAACAAATCTTACTCTAGCAGCCCTCACTGTAAGTGCTGGCAGCCTAAGCCTTCTGTCCTGTTGCCTGCACCTCTTTTGTTGAGGAGGCATGGCTGGGTATTTCCTTTAAATCTTGTCATCCAACAAGGGACAGATGTGCTACTGACCAGCTAAGTGAAGAGGAATTGTGTTCATTCTGCCTGTATCAGAAGGTAGCTTTTGAGTGCAGTCAACCCCTGTCACGGGGCTCCTACAGTCATCAGCAGTAGGACAGGACTAAATTCTTGCATGTGGCCCAGCTCCTGGACTACTGGAAAATAGTTCTGAGGCAGCAGCTTTTTTTCCTTCCCTATCCTCCCACATTAAGCCTAGGAAGCATCCAAGATTATGCACTGACTCCTTTAGCAGGACTAATCTAGTTCAGTAATGAGACTCAATAAGCCTAGCTGATGAGTTCCTTCTGTAGACAGAAAGGCCTAATGTCATATCTGTTCCAGACTTACCCTTTGAGTAAAGGGTAAGTCCTTGCAAAAAATCAGTAATGTGACCAACAAGGCAGAACAGCTGTAAAGGCTGTGATACCATTCCTAGAGGAGTATCTGCCAAAAGGTAGTGATTAGCTGTAGGTTTGAGGTTTGGTGTTTGTGGGGTTTATTTGTTTGGTTTTGCTTGTTAGGGTTTTTTGTTTGGTTGGTTTTGGGTGGTTTTTTTTAGGTTTACCCACCATTGTTAATAACCAGTAACTTCAATTGTCATTTGCTTGTCCTGGTTGACAGAAAATAAATGGTTAACTTCCCTGCTAAGGGTAGGATAACACGTATATAACAAGGGAGCTCTGGGTAGAAAACACTTTAGAGAACTGCGGGTATCTGCCTACAGTTGGCTCGATGGGCACTGCCCTGCCAGTGCTGGGCTGCACTTTCTGGGCCCTCTGGAAACCAGCGTTGTGCCAGGAGGTGGCGGCCGTGTGCAGCTGATGGAACATTAGAAACGATGCTGGGGAAGTGCCCTCCGTGCTAAAGCCCTTTCTCGTGGAAAACGAGAAGTTCCGTCCGACATTGTAAATTTAGAAAAAGGGACAAATTAGTTTCCAGCTGAATTTTAGAACTATGCCACTTTTCTCTTTTCCATCCCTTTCTACCCAGTGGAAGAGGTAGGCATGAGGAGATGAAGATGAGGTGCTGTGGCAGTGCCCCTCGCTCAGCAGCACAGTGACAGTGCTGATGCAGTCCTGAGCCTGCACAGGAGGTAACTTGGCCCTGGGCTGCTTTCCGAGCCATGGCACTTGTCCATTTGGTTAGATTGCCAGAGCCTGGAAAAAAGTAGTGGTCACATACAGGATTTATTTAGCAGAAATTGTCAAGATTTGTGTGGACTCCTGAAAGTCCAGTTCTGGCATGGAGTTGATACCAGTTGTATCTTGGCTAACTTTGGCCTTTTTGAAAGGAAGGATGGAGAGCTGGTGAGCCATTGCAAAGTCCTCATGAAGCAGCTGGCCTTGTTACAGTGTGGATGTAGATGGAAGACTAGGGCCTGCTTTAATGAGGAGTCATCCAAGCTGACTGACTCTTCAGTCTGGTTTCTCTTACCTGGTCACAACCTGGCAGAGTGGTGTTACTGCCATGCTGTGAATACTGCTCTGCTCATCAATGGGACTTCTGGGTGGCCCCTTCCAGAGTTCCTGTGGACTGTCATGGGCTGAGCTCCTTCCCTGGGAACTGCAGGTGCATGTCTGTTGTACTGGGCAGGTCAGAAGAGCTGAGACAGACATCAGCACCAAAGGGTCTTATGTATGATTGTGCCTGCTTGATTCAAGTAAACAGTACCAGAGAGCTGACTCCAGGCCTGATAGCACTGTGTTCATGGGGAAGCAGCTGCATGCATGCAAGGGGCAATGCCTACACAAGGATCCAGAACTGCCTTGCTGTGGCTTAGAGACAGAGGCACATGTTTTTGACTACACCATTAGCTGTGGAGCAATTGGGCTGCATGCTTTGTTCTTTACATACAGTTTGTCCCTTCTCTCCCTTGATATGAAGTATTAGGGTAGGTAAGGGATAGAGAGGCTAACATGAAAAATCAGCTTTTGTTAAAATAAAAAGCAACATAAGGAGGATATATGCAAATATATCCTCTGCCTCCTCTTGCTGTACTGAATGTCTCAAGTATTTGGCTGAGCAGGTATTTTTCCAGATAGAGTGTGTGACCAGTGTACCCAGGGCCCACTGATCAGGCTTTAATGTACAGCTAAGCAAAGGATCTATGACTTGTAGCAGAGACTTAAATGCAGTTTACTGCTTAACTGGTCAGAAAAGTGAGGTCATGACAGCAAAATCTTAGTAAAAAAATGATGCAATCTTTAGATACTTTTTATTTCTGCCACTTCAGGCTGAGCAAATTAAAAATTAGCACCAGAAACTGGAGTTAAAGTCATGATGTCATGTGTTTGAATTTCTTGGTTATCCATCAGTGAGATGTATCCAAGCACATGAGTGGTAAGCAGTTATAGTTTCTTAGTAGTGGATTTATTTTTTTTCTTAGAAACTAAAGTGAGATCATTAAAAATATAATCTCATCTTTTGAGATCTAAATGAAGAAAAAATTTCCTGACTGAACTTTAACAGTTTCAGCAAACTTGAGAGCCCTGTAAATCAAAACCACTGGCAAAATCCCTCTTTTCTAAAAAATAGCTAACTTCTTGTTTCGTTTATCTATCACGGGGTAAAAAGGGAACTCCTGGCATTTGTGTTACAAAACAATGTGTTTTCCATTTCTCATTAGAGGTTAGTGACCTGGATCTTTTCATGTTGAATGAAGCAACACATAGATTAATGCCTTCATAATCTGCTGAATATGAGGAAGTGCTTATTTTAATGAAATAATTTCAGCTGTACTTAGCAACCTTTTTTCTAAATCTCAAAACATTTTACCTTACAATTTAAAATATTTTAGGTATCCTTTTACCATAAGAACTAAAGGTTGTACAGACAATATCAACTTACATATTTACTGCCTTATGTCTGAATTTGCATGTCCAATATTTTTAAGAGCTTTCTATTTAGAGTTTTGTTTTTCCTCCAAAAGAGCAAACTGAAAAATCTGGAAACACTAACTCTCACACAGTTGCTATGTGAACTGCCTAATTATCTGGGATGGTTGTGCCACTGTCAGCTTGGTGGCAGTCTCAGCTAATAACTCTACTATCTTACCCATTGTGGTCCAACAATAAAATACTTATTTCTTAAATACCATGCCTAGTGTGGTTCGATGGCAGGAGGCGAATATTGATCTGGGATCCAGGCTCATGCTGTGTTCCAGGCTGGTGCAGTGGATGTCTGATAGGAGGTTACATCCTCCTGTTCTTCAGCTGTTTCTATTATTCTGCAGCTTAGATCCCTCAATGCCTTCTGGCCACTCTCTGTTGCCTTTAAAGGTAGATGTGCAGACAAAAGTGTTGTCCCTTGCCCTCTGTTATGGGATTTTTTTTCCTCCTCTCTTATTTTGGACTGTTTCCTCCATTTGTCTTTCCCTGTCTAGTTTTTTCAGTCTTCCTCCTCCTTTCCTAATCTCTAGTTTTTCATCATCAATCTTGAATGTCCCTTAATGGCAGTGCAGCACACCCTCCAAACCTCCAGCCTCACCCTTCTGGGCCTTTGCCTTAGTAGGCAAGAGATTTCCTTTTTCTCAGTAAGTCTGGAACTAAGCATGGGGGATGTTTCCTTATTTTTATTCTTGTGGTCTGAAACATAGAAATTCACACCAGAGAGAAAAAGTGTGGGAAAGGCCCAAATGCTGTAGGAGTTGGGTTGAGGTACATCTAGAGCATGTGGATGATAAGAGTTTAACTGCCAAGCTCTGGCAAGCCTCAGCTAGCAGTTCTAGGGGTCATTATCTTGGTTAGATCAAGTAAAGAAATACCAAGAGGCAGTTTCAGGAGTCATTGTCTTGGTTAGGTGAAGTAAACAAATACCCAAAGGCATCCTAAAAACAACTTGAAACAACTTTTCCTAATTCCAGATTTTTTTAGTGATTGGGTTTTTTTGGTTTTGTTTTGTTTTTTTTTTTAAGGATAGTAGTGGGAGTTCTCTTCTTCCTGAGCCACCTCCTGAGAAACAGTTGAACTCTTCCAAAACAGCTAAAATTTTCCAAAAATGCTGCACTCATTACAGACATCTGGGAAAACTAATATACTAACTTGGCAAAGATACAGCAAAGAGAAAGAAGTCATAGAAGGGAAGTTATTGGGCAGCTTTTAATTTTAGATTTTTTCTGTACATGTGGAGTCATCCCAGAGCTGTATTTTTGGAGCAGAGTGCTCTGACCTGGAATGTATGTCGGTATGGGAGAGGAGCCATTGAACCTGGGATTCAAAACAAATCTCTCTAAAGTCTGGTATTTGCCTCAACATTCAAGGATTGTATGAGTATATGCTCTTTGTATCACAAGCTATGGCCTTAAATATTTGGTTTGTCATGATGTCAGCCTGCAATCAGGATGAACTTTTTGTAAAGTGAGGTCTCTGTGGATTTCTGATCATATGGGCATTTATTTCACATAAAAAATACGTAGTTCATGATGCTTGCCTTCTTGGGAAAAAACCCCCACAGGCTGATAAGGAATTTGTGTGGAAAATACTAGAAAACAAAACATAATTTCATTTGTACCTAAAAATCCTCCCACAAACACAACCAAGAAAGGCAAAGCAAGGCGTGAAAACACACTTTGCTATGACTGGAGATGAATTAGGTTAAAAACTGTTAGTTAAACCAGCAGTGATTCAGCACTTATTACCAGTTGGTTTGGACTGCTCTGAGACTAGGCAGTACCGGTGACTCCTCTCATATATGCATAGCTCCCCATGACTACTTTTTTGGATGACCCTTCCTCTTTCAGACCATGTGCAGGCCTGAAGTGGTAGGAATTGTCTTAGATCAGCTCTGTGTCTGTGCAGCACCTCAACAGAGATGCTGAATCTGATTTCCTGGGAGAAGTAGTCTGTCATTAATACAGGTGCTTTGCCAGCAGGAATCTGAAACAATGAAGAGTATTACCGGAGATGTCAATCATAAATTGCTGCTGTTAAGTTTTATTTTTTGTGGTCACTTTGCCATTGCTCTACCATTGTTGTTCATGTATGCTTTGTCTTTTTTGATTGGGTAGGGGTTTTTATTATTGGTTTGCTTTGTTTTGCTGAAGAGCTCTGTGGAGCCCCCATCTCATGAGCATTTTGTTACTCACATTGCATTCTTGTACTGTACCAGAGTTGGTGACCGTGTTCCATCGGTGGAAGAGATGAGTGAAAGCTACTGGCTGTATTCCAGGTGACACTGTGCTTTCCTTGATACCAAATTAATCTGGTGCTTGCCTTTCTTCATCTTTGTAACACAAAGTGGGTGTTCTTTCTCTGCACTATGGCATGCAGCTGCTGCTTCTTCTCTGCAGAGTGCTGTAGATGTTCCTCATGAGTGTGTTCTCTTATTCCAAGGTGTGAGAGTGTGGATCACACATAGTCTTTAGTTTAAAAAAAATGAAACCACAAAACCACAGTCTTTAACTCTGTGTGTGGGTGTTTAATGAAGCAAAACTGGCCTTGGAAGACTTGAAAACTGAGAAATCATGGATGTGATCCTATGATCCCTAATCTCACAGGTATTCTTAAGCATTCCTTTGAGTTCTTTCATTCAGCTCTTCAGGCTGAAAGGTACTTCATGGATGATTTAGCCCAGCCTGTTTGGGGATGTATGAGGATTTTCATACTGCTTTATAGGCAGATGCTAATAAGAATGGAGATGTTAAGCAGAGAAGACTAGGATTCTGGTTTGGGTTTTTTTTAGAACTCATACATGGTTAGAGAGATAATTTAAAATAAGATAAATCTCCAAGTTACATCTATAGGATGATGTGTATTTGTATGTACATGTGTGTGTATACATACAAATATAGCCAGAATATTTATGTAAAGAAAGCTCTTTGGAATGGGCCTATCCTAAGTTTTTCATGTATCTTGTCACACTAGAAGGTTCCCAGCAAACTGCGAATTTGCTGGAGTTGCAGTATGTTAGCTAGTATCAGGAATCTGAGAACAAATACCTGTTACAGTCATTCCTGGCTGGTGTCACAGTAATTACATATGCTAGAATGTAATAAAGCCTGGTATTTTGGTAACTTGTAATCTATGTGTTGCAGTGTCTTTCAAAGGTTTGTAAAGTAGCAAAAGAAATGGTTCTACCCATTTAAAAATGATGTGGTAGAGAACTCCAAGTAGTTCTATTTATATGTGTATATATATTATTTCTTAACCATTCATTTCCATCCCTTTAGTTGTAATTTTGTGTGTCAACCACTTTCTACCACAGTGTTTAAATTACTGAATTGTACATAGACTTAGCATTTGAGAGATCAAATCTGAGTAACTGCTCCCCTACATGTGATACTGGAGTTGTAGCTGCAGGATAAGGACCAAGAAGGTCTAGTCAGTTAGGAGCAGAAATGTAGTGATTTAGTACTGGGGATTAGGAGCGAGCTCAAGGTTAGTCCCTTTGATGTTACAGAGCTCTTAAAGCATGAAAAGCCTTTTGTGCCTTAAGAAAGTATTTTCACTACAGAGGAGTGAAGAAATATACTTAAATTGGATTAATTTTTACTGCAGCATATCCTTGTCTTCAGGTTCTACTGAAATTCCCAAGGCAGAAATAAAGGTGTCTGAATTTTATGTCCTAGTAACTGTCTGTACTGAAGTAATAAGGTATCTGTCAGATACCAAAGTGATTCCAATGGAGGGAATAAATGGATTTTTCACCAGTTTTGAGATATATGTGCATTGTTACAACTAAAAGACTGCTCATATTCTTCATCTGAAATCTTCTTGTTAAGAGCTACTTATTTGAACTTCTACTTTATACCCTTGGGGAATCCACACATGACTGTCACAAAGGGCTTGCAGAAAGGGTGGAGGGGGAAATGAAGATGTTTGCTGGCACCTGCACTACCTTGGCCTTGGCAGTCCCACAGCTGACGTGCCCTGCTGTCCCCATCACACAGATTGTGCCTCTTCACAAAACGCTGGTTTCAACCAGCACTTCACCTGCTTTTCTTCTATGGGGCTTGAGCAAAACACCACAGCGATTAGCAAGGCTACCCTCTTTGTGCCCCTGATCTGTGGAAGGAGATCTGGGTAAATCCATCCAGTAATAGTTTGTCTATAATAATTTAGAAAATATTTTTATATATTTAATAAAATACAATCTATAAAACAGATATTCCATAAAGAATAAAACTGGTTAAATAAATGAGAACTGATATTACCCTTTACACCACATTTAAATTATAGGAAGCTTTTTAAATGTGCTTGAGGATGTGAGATGGATTTTTTTCTTTAAACCACACCAAAAAAAATCAATATTGAAGACATACTTACATCAGCTTTACACTTGTACTTTTAATCATGGAAGTAGTTACATAAGGGTGAAATAACTAAATGTTTTCTATGCATCTCTTCACTGTAAAGGAGGCTGGGAGAGACTTGACTGGTTTTTGGTATTGTTTTGTTTCAGGGGATAAAGATGAGATCTTAGAAATTTGGGTGCAGGGCCTGCGAAAAATGTGATGCCAATGTGCCCTGAAACTTAAACAAACAGACTTGCTACAAAAAACTAAAGCTTCCTATACAATTTATACTACAGGAGAGGATAAGAGACACTGCATGCTGTTTGAAAGATACCATAAAATAGTTGTGAGAATTCAAAATGGAAATATGTTTTGTTAGCCTATGAACTGAGTAACACACTTTGAAAGTGAAATTAAAAAAAAAAAAGGTGATTTATGGGAAAGAATTAGTTAGAAATACAATATAAATCCAACTGAAGAATAGCTTTGAATTTTTTTTTTTTTTTAAATGACAAATCTGTATGGATGTACTATTTCAATATTGAAAGAAACATCTGTAGTAAGATGATTCTTTTCTTAAACTTGAACCATTTCAATATAGAAAAGCTCTCTTTTCCTCTTTAGCACAATAGTGGACCCAAACATCTGGCCTGTGATGTACTATGACTTGTCACAGAACAGTATGGTTGTCCTGCTTTGGTGCTTCATTCAGCCCCTTTCCTTGCCTGAGGGCACTTAAAATCCTCAAAACAAATGCACAGCCTTGTAAGTCATGTAAAAGCTGAAACATTCTGAATTGTCTGGATTTCTTATGTACTGTGAAGGGAATGGGTAGCCCAGGGAGTAAAAACTATTTGGAGAATGCAAGCTATGTTCGCCTTTTGGAACGAGCTTCTTGAACTCACCGTTCACACTGCTGGCTGCACGGCTAACATGAGTTTGGTTTGTGGCAACAGCGATTGAACCTTCCTCAGTGTGGAGATGAAGTTTGGAAAGCCACGATTATTTTTCTTTTATTTTCATGTGTATTTAGGCATGTGTAATCTTATGTATATATATTGCCAATACCGAGTCGATTTCCTGGTGTTTCTTGTCAGCTTTGTGCAGGAGGCTTCATGACGTAACTAGTTTGTCCGCAGAAAACCCTTCTGATGCAGTGATAGCATAAGCAGTAACATCTCAGCCCTTGAAACCTCTCAGAACTCTGGTGTCTAGTGTTTTATTTCAGCATGTGTTGCAATCCAGTACTCAACCTGTCTAGCCAGTGTTCCCTTAAACTGATGAAGCTTTTCAGTTCTGTGGCTGGTCAGTGACAATGGATTCCCAGGCTAAACGTGTCTAAAGTTCAAGATGACTCTATAGGTGGAAAAACGAAGTGATGAGGAAAGACAGAAGACTCAGAAAAAAACCCAAAAAACCAAACAAGCAGAGGACTAGGTCAGCACTAGTTTTATATAAGGCTGTTGCAGGATAGCCTTCTGGATTTTCCTTGAACTACATTAAGTCATATGACACCTTGAAATGGTGTGAGTCCACTGGCTGTGTGTCCACAGGGATGACTTAAAACTTTTAGTTCAATGCCTACTTTTCTTCTTTTATTGTTCCGTTAGAAAATGCTGCCCTAGAAGCTATTTGAAGGTGTTCACTTTTTGCTTGATTCATCCTTGTGCAAGCATGGTATCCTTGGGACCTTGCCAGGAAGGTTCTGTTGGTTTCTGGTGATCCTCAGGGCTGTTGCATAAATGCTGTGGCTATAAATAGTTGACACAAAGTCTAAGTAACAAGGAATTGCACTAAAGGAGCTCGGTTCCTTCTAAGAGGGGAAATGAAGAAGTTAACCAAAGCTTATTGTATGAAATGGCTGTTGCATGACTTTTCCCACACTATGCAACATGGTGGGACTGAAACACGACACATTTGAGACTGACAATTTTATCTAACATTTGAGGTTGGATGTTTAGGTTCCATAAGAGATGAGAGATTAAGGCATGAACAGGATTTTAAACTAGACAAGTCTAATCTTAACAAACAGCTACCCTCAAAATAGACCAGAAAAGCCTGAACATAATTGCAAGGATTAAATACCCATCTTGGATAGAAGCCCTATGTGAAAGGAGGGTTCAGTAATAAGACGCTTGCTAACTACGCAAAAGTGAGTTGACAGCTTCTGCTTAACCTATTACTCTGTCATCACCCACCATTTCATTGCACAAACCCTGCCTCACTCAGGTGGGGGCTGGACTACAAACTCCTTGTTAACCCAGCCTGTGTTAGGTGAATGAAATTTGCAGCAAATTAATGTTGTAATCTTTATAAAATATTTTTAGTGCTTCCCACAGTGCATTGAAACTTGGGGGGTGCGTTGTGTGTGTGTCTTTTTAAAGTCATATATTTGAGGCATTCTCAGGCTTATCTGGCAGTTAAGTTCTTTGCTGTGTCAAATATTTAGATTGGGCTTTATGCTTAGTTTTTGGGTTCTTCCTGCTGGACATGAGAGATGTTCTCCACTGAAGATGATGTCACCCACTTTTAAAGCCAAAAATAGTTTTTTTCAATGTCCTAGAAGAATTGGCAACAAAGGTAAAGGTAAGCAGTTAACATTGATGCTGAGAGGGAGTTAAAGCTGTTGTCTACAGGCAGTTGCTTTTTGAGTAAAAAGTAGTATCTTGTTTATAGCTATGTAACTGCAGAGGAATAATGGACAGCTCTTCCTCAAACTGTTCTTGTAAGCTCTCTGAATGCAGCTTTGCTGGGTGCTTGAAGTGCTTTTAAAACGCATTCTGCCAAACTTACAGCATTTGCAACCCTCAGTAACACCCCTTGCTTTGTTTTCCTAATGTTTCTGTAGGGTTGGGGTTGACCCAGATCAGGATCCTCCACCTACTAATGACAGCTTTCAAGTCTTACAAGGAGTAAGTAATTACATAACTACTCTATTAGGCTGATCTTATTTTATAACAAAGATGATAGAGAACTGCATAAGTTGTATGCATGGATAAAGCCTTTCTCTTCTAGCTGACAAGTCAGTAATGGATTTCAAGCAATAGTATTCAAGTAATGCCCACTGAAAAACATTCTGTGGTGGTGAGTGTAATGCTGTTGAGTTCAAATTTTTGTGTATACATATATACCTACGTGTACAAATCTTCCCGAATCTACTAATACACTCTATTTAACAATGTGCTGTCCTACTGCTCCCCCCACCTACCCAACATGCTTGCTTTTAAGCATGCTACTGCATAAATAGTTGTTCCCAGTTCTGACCCAGCAGTAATGCCCTTGGCTCCTGTTCAATAACTGATGTCAAATTTTGGCCCTTGGACTTGCTTAGAACCAAAAATGAAGTTTGCTAATCCAATCTCAGTTCTTGTATACTGTACCACAAGCCAGCTGGATCCTGCCTATACTACCTACCACCTGTATGAAGCAGAAGGAGAACTGGAAAATTGCCATTTATGTTCAGCAAACTGTTGCTGTGACTCCTTAGTGAAGCTTTCTACGCATCAATAATAACCCAAGAGTTGACTTTTTTTCCCCCTGAAATGTACTACTGGCAAACAAGATCATTGGAAGAATGTTGTTCATGGCAGAAGTTTTAGTTTTGCTTATCTATAAACTGAGTGAATTTGCAGGAGAAATGAAAGGTCTGGATTAAAACCAAAACAACTCAATATTTCCTGAGGCTTAACTGGGAGTTTCTTCTGTCTAGACCTTAGTTTGCATTCTCTCAGAGTTCTGCTTGACACTGATTGTTCAGTAGCACAACTGGTTGCTTATGTAGGAACCTTCCAGAGGAAGTTGAATGACAGATGACTTCAGATGCAGAGGATGTTTAGAGAGCAAGTGTGTGAACTCTTTGTAAACCTCAGGTTGTATGATGCTGGTGTTCAGGCTGATCACAGATAGATGCATGTATTTGGGATTAGCTTTCTTCTTAGTTGTTTCTCCTGCCTTACTTTTCTTTTTTTTTTTTTTTCCCCTGTCAAATGTTGTACATGTAGTAGTTACTTGCTCAACAAGCATCTCTTTCATTGCAGAAACTGCATTAGGCATCTCTGTGTTCTTTGTAGAAGCCTGTATCCAGCACACAAAATAAATTCTGAAACGGTGAAATTAGCTACCAGAAAGGGTGATTTTACTTTTGTGTCTATCTGTAAGCAACCAGAAGTCCAGGCTTCAAAACACCTTTTACAATGAAGGCCACAATTATTGCATAAAACCACAGTTAGGAAGTGGTATCATGATAAGATGGCTTTGGCCAGTTCACACTGAGCTTGTTAGTAATTGAGGAATTGCTTTAATAGGAAACAGAGCCTGGGTATTCTGTTCTCATTCAGTGTCTGCTGTGGAAATATCTTGTTTGCTTTTTTCCCATCTAAACATAAAGAACTTACCCATTTGTTTTCCTCTTTAACTGTGCAGTATGTTCCTAATGGAGTCCATTAGTCAGTTCCCTCTGGATTCCCCTTTCTTTCACCGAGCCAAAATTAGCAGAATGTCACAGTTAAAGAAAATGTATCATTTGGTGAGGGGAGGGAGTGAAAGTGTACTAACCAGCTTTAACTCCTGGTAGGATCATGGATTTTTTACAGGGCAGTCCTGTCTTGTTGTTTTCCAGTAGTCTGGAAGATGATTCATACAAGGCATCCATCTGTTTTCCTGTGTTTAACTCTGGCCTCTGGCCAAAAAAACCCCAACCAACAAAACAAAACCACCAAGCAAAACACCCAAAAACCCCTCAAACACTAACAAAAGTAAAAACAAATGCAGCTGCAGACCAGCTGGTGTGATGACTTGCAGCGCAGCTAGTTAAGATACTATATTTAATAGTTAGCCCTTCCAAGGTTGATCCAGCATTTCTGAGTTTGGCATAACCTCCCTCAAATGTGATTTTTATATGGATTCCCTGTTAAGCGTGTTTCTTTTAAATGTGATATATTTAATCAGGTTTCTGAGAGTTTGTCAGGTATGGTAATTTCTCTTGTTCTTTCAAGGAAGCAACAGGCTTAAGGAAAGAACATTAAGCCTAGAGATAGACCGAGACCTAAAGTTAAGGAAGCCAACCAAGCAATGAATAGGAATCAGTTTGGAATATCAGTGAAGTTTATTTGTCAGTTCTGAAGTTATTTCTATATCTATTACTGCACTAACAGTGGAGAGGTTTTAGGCTCCAGGACACTTGGTGAGAGAGGGCTTGTTAAGGTAACTTGAGTGCAATGAAAACAGCCTGCTTCTCTGCAACCATTTCTGGTCTTTCTAGGTAAAATAACCTCAGTATAAGCAAGACTCTAAATAGCTTTCTTCTGCATTCCAAGTAGAGTATTGAAGTAATTTGGCTTTTTTTGACAGGGCATTGTAATGTGAATTACTGGGATGTATCATTTGGGGTATTTTCTGCCTGAAGTAATTGAATATGTGTTTATCTTTTAGGATGGCCCAGATTCTGCAAGAAGGAACAGGACAAAGCAGGAAAGTGCTTGGCTCTTCAGGCTATGGTATAGCTTTGACCATAAGTATCCTTTTGAAAACACAGCTTCAGGGCATGAAATGTTCACCTTTTTCCTTTCCATGTACCTGCATGCAACCTTAAGCTCTTGATCTTTCTCCTGTTTGACTCTCTCCAGTATCTGACAGGTTCAAGACAGAACTGAAGATTGAACTCACTGGCTCAGCAGCCAGACCTTTCCTTTCTCTAATGTGTGGTATGTGGCACCTGTTGGAGGACAGAAACTAGTCAGTTCTAGGAGTTGAACTTCCTTCCTAAACAATAAGGTAGCCAATTAACTATTTCAGGTTCTCTGATTTGACAGGAACACTTCCCTATCTCACAGGGTCCTTCAGCACCCAGCTTGTAGCCTGAGGGGTCAGGTGTGCCCTGAGCAGCTGCTGCAAATGATCTATTATCAACAGTTCATCAGAAATTACATGGAGGGTGTAGAATACACAGTTTTGGTTACACCCACACAGTGATAAGCTGGTCCCTGGTTGCTCTAACTAGGACATTTAGACAGCCTTATTTAGGTTTCTGCACAACTTTTGTGTAGTGATCCTGTCTTTCATGCTTGGGGTTTTTTTTAATATACTTATTCTTAACCAGTATGCCATAGAAGTGCTCCTCCTTAACATCTTACATTCACTTAGTGGAAAATGGTAAAGACAATCTTGTGGCCATGATAAGTCTCTTATAACCAGAAACACAAAGAAATTTCAATTCTTGATTTCTAGTAGTTTCTGGGGCAGGTAAATATACAAAATTACCTGTGGCATGGCCTTAATTTTGTTGCAGGTTGCATCTGAGGAGTGAGGCTTTCCCTGGGGTCTTGGCCATTGGTTGATGAGACAGTGCTGGCCAGGTTGGGGCACAGTAGTTTCCTTCCATGCTGTGTGCATGAAGCTTTCCCACCCAGGCAAGCCCTGGTAGTGTGCTGAAAGCATTCAGATCCTAATAGGATCTTGCCTCTTTGGGATAAAATCTCTTTGTGAGCAAGGCTTTCAGATGCTGTAGTATTGGGCCAAAGCCCAGAAGAAGTCTATGTGCTAGTTTAAATATTCATACATGTTAGTAATTTCAAGTTAACCCCTTGAGTTGTAGTGGCTGCTGTCAAAGTGCATCAAGGTCAATTTTTGTTATTAAAAAAAAAGCAACAACAAAACATAAATCTTTGGTGTTAAGAGCATGGAAGGATCCGGCTGTGGCTGACTGCTTCTCTTTTCTTTTTAAAAAGGAAGCAGAGCTATCCTCTTCCCCTGTCTTTACAAAAGGGATGGGCCTGATGAAAGAAGTAGTTGGCACCTCTGACTTCCCTTGGCTGACACTAGCATGACTGCAGTCCCCAGCAGCTGCAGCAAGGGCAGGAGGAATGCCTGGAGAAAATAACAGCCTAACTAGCTGTTTCACAGAAACTTAAAGGATGCTGATAGTGCATTTGCTTTTTTTTAGTGGTGATTAGAAAGCTTTAGGAAAGGTTTCTGAAGTTTGTGCCAAGGAAACCGACATCCAGAGACAGAACTGTATGTTGGAGGTAAAAGCCTGCTCCTTCTGTTGCAAGGAGGCATTCAGATAAACATTGGCTGGGTCGGCTTGAATTGTACAGACGGGATGATGTTTAGAAGTGCCACCTCTATATCCATGGCTAAACTTCAAAGTATTTTTTCTGATGCATTCACTTGGTTTCTGGGTAGAAAGGCAGATTGTCTCAAAAATCACTCTTTGCAAGGAACTTAACCTGAAAAAGATGTAAGTGATGGCAGTGTGCTCCAATGCTGGCCACTGCCTGCAGAGCTCTGTACACATGGATAAGCTGGAACTTCATTCCTGTGGAATGCGGAGTTCATTTAATGTCGTGGGCTGTTCCCTGGGTTCACCCACAACTGTTAAACATGAAGAAAACTGCAATTTTGATGAAGTACCAGATGTCTCTTACTGGGTTTGTTTTCTTACGACTGAGTTGCTGCGTGCCTGTCTGCCACAGGGCAGCATGGAGGCTGGCAGGTTAGTGCAAGGGCCAAGTTTGTTTCTCTCCAGGAATGGGTGTAACCGCACTGTTAGTGAAGGAGGAAGGCAGGAAACATAACTCTGCTCAAGTACAGACACTGTGCCAGGCTCTGCTAAGGAGGAGAGATAGCTCTCTGCTAGAACAGCCCCTTTTTTAACCCCCTCAGTCCTCTAAGCACCTTCATCTGTTGGGAGGATCAGGGAACCTGTTACATTCAAAAGTAGACTTGATTTTCTCAGTGCTTAGAGTCCAAGGAAAGTGACTAGAATATCTTCAAGATATAAATTTGCATTTAAAATAATCAGACTGACTTGTGTGCCAGTCAAGATCAACATATTTTTTGACTCCTGAGCAGTTTTTCAGGCATATCATCAGTCTGGAGTACTCATGTGAACAAATACGGATTTAACTGACAGCAGACCTATAAAAAGAGGTGCAAAACCACCTTTCTCTCTCACCTCTAAGTCCTCTCAAGGTAATGTAGGTAGCATTGCTTTCCTTCCGTGCTGTATTACATGGCTCTTGGCATACAGTTTCCCTTTTGCCTTTCCGAGGCTGTGTGTGGTATCTGTATGTGTGCTGCAGAAATGTCTCTGAGCCTTACTGGTTGCCCCTCTGTGGCTCAGTAAGCAGTCAGCAGATCTGCATTGCTTTGAGGATGCTGGAGGAGCAGCTTCTCTTTATCTCCTTATATTGAGCCACATAGGAATGTCACTTTGTTACCTCTAGCTTGTAACCTTGACACCACGCTTCCATCTTCAGAGCAGAAATACTCTTGGACCCTTTAATGCTAAAGCACTTGTACCTTTACTTGCTCCTTTTTGCTTTAGAGAGCCCAGAAGCTGGAAACATCAGAACTATGTGAAACTTGTAAGAAGAGAGTTAGCTAGCTGTCCTTGCAGAAGATGTGTAAGGAGACTGCTCTTGAAAGGATCAAAGGGAAAATGTTGGGGAGATGTTTTATGCACAATTACTGAATAGCAGATTTCAAAGGCAACATCTCATTTATGTACATTTGTGGGTTTTTTTATTTTCAATAATGGTTGTCAAGCAACGGTGTGTTTTCCTTAACTACTAAAGTTATTTAAAGCCAATTCTCACTCACAGTGGCCCTCCATTGACCACAACTCTACCCAGCTGGTGTGGCCTGATAGCCCGCTGTCTGACAAGTCCCCAGGTTTATGATGTAAGTAGAACAACTCAATACTTCTGTGTTTTGTTTTTCATTTATTTAACTTCAGCAAAGAAGTGTTTTTCTTTTTAAGCATTTCTGGTTTCAGTTGGTCTGATAGACATCCTTCAAGAAAGTACTGGTTTGTCCTGAGCAGAGAAGATTTAAGATTCTCTCCCCTTAAACAACAGCTTATGTTGGTAGAAATCAGAAATTATCTTGTTGTTCAAATACTACATTAAAAAAATAACACTTAAGGATATTGGAAAATTACAGGCTGAGTCATCAGTTCAGTGAATCACTTCAACATAATCAGTCCCTTCCCAACACTTTTGGGCAAGGTCCTTCCCCTGTTACTGCCAAGCTTTGAGGTCTCCTTAGAGAAGTCACTGACATATTTACCCATGCCCGGAAACAAATCTGGTAGAGATTCCCATCATTGTTTCCACTGTGAAATTTGAGATCACATTTCAAAAACCATTAATCAGTTACTTATCTTAGTCTAAGCAGGTCACTCTCTTCTTTACAGCCATGTCTTGCAATAATTAATGCTCCATTCTCCTATTACTCTTGCAGAATCCTGATGTGTAATTCCTGTTTTGCAGTGCATCTGAAATCTATAAGCCACTTGTAAATTAAACCATAGTACTATGTGGGATGTCTCAAATTGCAGGTTCTCTGGGATGTTAATATCTCTGCTACATTCAAGTAGGCTTGTACCAGTTTTCTATTAATCCTTTTCTAGACAGTTACTAATCCCGCTTGCAACTTTGAAACACTTCCCTGCATTTCGTTCTGGGTAACATTAGCATCTTATTTGTACCTGATAGAAAAACTTCAAAGAACTTTGAAATGTCTGTTGCATATCTGGAGCTATAACCAATGCAAGAAATTGACCTTTTCCCCTTCTTTGCAATGCCACTGGAGATCTTAAAATGGATTTAGGCTGGAAGGCATCCATCAGACTAATCAGCCTACTTTTGTGTTGCTCAAGTGTCCATCTACATTTGATCTTATAACAGAACTGTCCAGTAACTGAGGATCTAACCAGAATGAACATGCAAGCTTGGGCTTTTATTTTCTCTAATAGTTGGGCTCTTTTTTCTCTTTACTCATCCTTGTTAGCTACTGCCACATGTGGAAACTTATTCTTTCATTGGATTGGTTCTGTGACACACACACATGGAATGTTAACTTCATTAAAAATGCTTGCAAGGTTGCATACTTTGCTAAGGGGTATAACATGGAACTCTCACATTGTATTCTCTCTTCTGTTCCTACTTCAGTGCATTGCTGCACTGGTCTTAGGAAAGAATATAATTCTGAGGTTTTATTTCTAGCTTCTTTTCAAGGTTTCTGAACCCTGCAATTGCTTTGTTGCTTTCTGTTTCTTTGCATGGCTGGCTTTGCTACAGCACTGGCTAAAAATCCATGGAATTTTTTTGACGTTCTGTTTAAGTACAGGTAAAGCAATGGAGAGGGCCGTGTCTTTGTAGGGACCAAAACTGCTTGGAATAGTTGCGCCCTTGTGAGGTATTTCCAGAAAAATTGAGTGGTACATTTGTGAGGATTCAAGACTGAAGACTTTGAGTTAAGTAAAAAAAAAAAAAAAAAAAGTCTGTAAATACTCAATAAGTATAGCATAGCTGAAAAATGTTTCCAAACAAGTATTAAGTCCTGGATCTTATTTAGGTGCATGTCTGAGTTATGACATCTACAAAGAGAAGAAAGCATACCCCTATGTAGCTATTTAGACTGTGTATTTGTGTTCAGCTTTTGTTGTTTGGGGTTCTTTTTCTCCCTTGAATTTAACACAACCTTATTTAGAATTCACTTTCACTTCCATGAGTGGGAGTATGTCTTTTTAATTAGATGCCAAAGGAGGGTTCAAAGTCTGAAAGCCAAATTGATGTTATTACGTAGTCCACCCACCACTTATTTTTAAGTATGAGATGCATCCTCTAAGCTTGAATTTGCATGGTGTACATGTAAGGCTCTGACTCAGCACACAGGGGTGAGCTACAGTGGATTTTTTTCTGACATGATGTTACTATTCCTTGCTGATGTTCTCCCACTGCTTTCAGTCTGTGCCACTAGGCGCACCATTACGTGTTTCCCACTCAGACACACCACAAGCTGGAACTTAAAAACATTGCTGCAGTTAGGAGTGAAATTTCAAAAATTGTAATTTTAAACATTCTTTTTCTCTCCTGGTGTTGTCTTCAGTGCATGCCCAGTTTGCACGGCTTTCCAATTTATCCCAAACTAGTGTAGGTCAGGGTTTCTTTTCTTTCCTTTTGACATTCCTTTGAAACTTTGAGTAATTCTCTGTTCCATCAGCTGTTTTTCCCAGTTGTCCTGGGGAAGTTTGGGGGATTTTTTTACCCGTTTTGTTTTGGTTTTTTGCTGTTTGTTCAGGGGTGTGTTTTGTGTCTTACACACTCTCCCACACTTTTTTTTCAAGTTTAGTTCTTGCACCATATGCAGTTTGACAACTTGGTATGAAAGTCAAGGGAATTGAATTAATTTATAAGTATGCAAGCCCAGTGAAGAAACCTGAGTTGCAGTGAGAACCTAACTCCAAAAATGGGTGAGAGAACTGTTCAGCCATGCTTCCCCCTTCCTGTTCCTTAGTGGTTTTACCTTCACAGCAAAAACTGTTTTGTTTCCTTGGTGAATTTAAATTCAGCTGAGAAACAGACAGATTGTAACTGAAGCATCAGATTTAAGTTGTAATATATTTTGTATGCGTGCTACTTGATGCTTTTGTTTTGCAGCCACGAGATCAGTAAATTCTGATGCAAGTTTTGTCATCTGTGATGCCTGAGTTGTATTCAGCACCAGCATTTGTGATGACTGCCAGCTCTTTGCACATGCATTGAACTCTGCTTGTGCTTATTTTCACATTGTCCTAGGAGGCAATAAAGACTGGCTTTGTAAGCAGGAACTCATTCTAAATAAGCTTTAATAATCAAAAACATCTCCAGCATGCATTCTTAGGAGCATGAACAGATTTTACCCCAAATAAGACAGAGTGCAGTAAGGTGCCTCAAGGTTATGGTCAGCACATCAAAGTAAAATTCAGGCTTGTTCAGAGTTTTGGATTTAGGTACTTAGCCATTCTAGTTTGTCAGTTTAAGTAGTGAAGTTCAGACCTATGTTTTCTGAGTGAACTGAAGCCATTCCTACAGAACTGTAGGGGATTGCAGAGGCCTGTTTAGGGTTATTCTTGGAAATATTTCAAGTCTCTGGGGATCTACTTGGATACATTTCCTGTCTTTCTTGAAAGAATTGTTCATGCTGCATGGAACAGTGTAGGTTTATTCCCCCATATTCTTTGTTTGCAAACATAGTAAGTCCGCATACTACATGGGATTGTTCATGGATGTTCTCTGTGGAAATATATGAAATAAATTGCCTACTGCTTGCAATGCTATTCAGAAGTGAAATAAATAAAAGGACCTTGGCTTGTACAAGGCAATGTTTGTTCACTACCTTGAGTGAAAGCTAAGTGTTTTCTCTGGAACTGATCATTTTTATGTACTTGTAAGTATAACATGGGACAAGCCAGCAAAGACTGAGGTAGGGCTTGCCATATAGTATAAAGCCTGTGGCCCTCTCCTTTCAATATCGTGCTTCTAAGAGCTTTCCAGCCTTTTGGGGAAGCTCAAGTGTAGTGTGTTCTTATCAGTTTCTTATCTGATAGGTGCTGCAAGGACTCATTGTTCAATGGCATTATGGAGACAGGAGGTGCTTTGGGAGATTGCTGCAGCCACTTCACACGTGGCCCTGTTATTGCAATACCTTTCGGTGTTCTGTTAGCCCTGCCTTCCCCTCCTTGGTACTTCTCCAAGGGCAAGCACCATGAAAGGGAACATATGATAAAGCTGCTCAGCTTCTTCAACTTCTTAAAACATGATCAGTCGACAGTCACAAACTGCCTGCTTCTTGCTCATTTTTTTGCTTTTCATCTTTATTTGGATGTCTCTTCTTGAAAATACTATACCTGGATATCAGATTTTCTTAAACAGATTACTATTTGGTGTACCTTTTTAAATCATCTTGTTCTTTGTTCTTCAGGCTTTTATTTTTTTTTGTAACTTAAAGCTTGTAAAGGCTGTTACTGCCAACTATGGCCAAATCCTTTAAATTCTAACTTTTCTCTTTTTAAGATGGTGCCAGTAGTTCAGTGTTTTCATCATGATCAAAGAAATCAAGTGTCCTAAACTGTATGTGCTCCGTGGGAACAGTACTCTCTATCACTTTAACCCTGTCACTAAAAAGCAATGGATGCAATTTGGATGCCATGAAGACCCTGAGAAACTAGCATTTATTGTAGGCAGGGCTTGTCTTGAACCCAATGCTGAACTGCACCACTTCTTTTGTTGGTTTTGGCAAACTCCTGACCCCTCTTCCAGTCCTCATTATTTAAATACTCTGTATCATCTACTGGCTTCTGCTGCTTTATTTTGGCTGATTATCGTTCTGACATAATGACAGGAAGCTTTCCCAGGAAGATTTATTTAGCCAGGCACTGCATTTTTCATCACGGACAGGTTAATCTGCACTTCCAATGACCAGTGCCCCGAGTTCTGTTCTGCAGCAGAGGCAGGGCTTTCTGTTCATGCTGAGCACAAGCACCCTGTCTCACTTCCTGTGCCCTCCTTCCTTCGCAGCAATGCAAGAAAATTATGTATTTTGAGAACATAGCCTGATCAGTGTCCAGCCTACCAAGGAGAACAGCAATACACACACTTACATTTCAGCTCATGCTAAGCCATACGGAGCTATTCATGTGGAGAAATAATTGCTTTCAGTTGCAAAAAAGCCAGCTTATAGTACTGATAGGATTTTCTTCAAATATAAGGAAAGCCCTTTTTCTGATCAATTCAGCTGTTTTGCCTTTTACCAAGACCACGTTAAACAGGAGTGGGACATGGTACAGTTGCTTGCTGTTGTAATTATGCTGTGAAGAGAAATTAAGCATTTTGTTACACTTCAGCAATTTCTAGTCTCTGACCATAAATTTCATTCCATTTCTGCCAAAATAAATTCACAGGATTTCGTGAGCCACTTTCTCAAATGATTTTGAAAGGAAAACGTATCAAAACTAGTTACAAAACTATGAAGCAAGCACTTTCTTGTATCAGTCCTTTTTATGGCTCAGTAGCATTCCCAAGAACTAGGTCAAGTAATTCCCTATTTAGTAGCAGGTAAAAAAATATGCAGATAGTTTGAAAGAATATTGTTAGTTTTTGACATATAACAAAAAATTATTGAAGAATCCATGAATGCGAAAATGTTGGGCCTAACAATCTCTTAGCAGTTTTCATATAATTTTTACTAATTAATTTGACTAATTAGCAATAGATGCAACTCTGTATCTGAACTGACTTAATTGTCCTTGGTCTCCAGTCTTTTTCCTGTAATACCTTCTTAACTGTCATGCAAAAACCAATGTGGACTGTTCATGTCTCCTGTATCTTTTCTGGTATACTTCCAGTGCTACGAAATCTCAGGTTACCTGTTTCATAACCCAGTTCTTGGCTTCAGCTCCCCCTCATCTCTCCACAGCAGCAGTAGTTATACAGGGATCAGTAAGCTGATTTGCAAACACTGGGTTCAAGGTTATTTTTAACAATTCTTAATGTGGAGCCTTACTGCTTACTGCTTCTGTATTGATACACAGGTAAATTCTTCTGTTTGGCTACTTTCTGGGCAAAGAAAGGTGCTGTGCACTCTACAAAGATTTTTTAATTTTTTTTTTTTTTTCAGAATCAGGAACAGCTTAGAGAAGAGGATTCTGATTTTATTCTGAATGACGGTGACCTTACTGTGACATACGGTGATACAACAATAACTGCCAATGGTTCTTCTGGCCCCCATACAGCTACCACTAGCCTTGATGGCAGGAGAACAAAAAGCAGTTCAGAGGAAGCACTGGAACATGATTTGGGAGCAGCAGATAATGAAGTAACAAGCAGGGGTACCAGGCTAGTATTTCCTCTGGAATACAATGCATGATTACTGACTCAGTAAAAATAACTCTTGCTCTGTGAATGGATCAAGGAAGACTGCAGGCCACTGTGTCACTCGAGGTGGGGATGTTTATTCAAACAAGTTAACATGCATAAGTGGTTTTACTGGGGTCTGAAGATGTCACCTATTTTTTACTCAAGATGCTGACTGTGGGGTTTTCTAAATGTCTGAAAATAGATGAATGAGAAAACTGGTCATTCTCTTTTCAACCACATATTGAATCCCAGTATAATTAGCATGCTGCAATTGTCTTGTTCAGCTGCAGCAGCTCTCTCTGAAGAGGTACATGGAAAACATTGTCACAGAACTGAGCTTGTCTTGGCTTAGCTTGGGAATGTGGAAGAAGAACTATAAACTTCATAACTATTATGAGACAAAAAAGGATGTGTATCTGAATGTGGAGAAATCCATTGTTACCTTCTCTCCTGAGGTTGAGGAAACTAAAGTGAAGTGGGACAGAATACAATGGGGCTACAGATGAATGAATGAAAGACTGAGGAATCTGTTACTGCAAGCTGTACTTAATATATTTCAGGGAAAAAAGGGAAAAGAAGATTTCTTCGCTGGCCAGCTGTTTAAATAGGAAAGCAGTGGGAGCTACTTGTCCCTTTAGCTTTGGGCAACTTGACTATTACTATTAATCTAACTTCTAGTGCCTCAAAAGAAAACCATCCAGCTTTCTGTGGTCTAAGACATACCTGGCCCAACACAAGCTTGGAGCCAGGCTCTCTTGGGTAGCAGTCATGAAGTAAAACTTTCTTTCCCTTAAGGTTCTTAAATCATATGATAATAGTTGAAAACTTGGGCTGGGGAAAACAGCAGATAGGAAGACGCAGGGAAAAAGAGAGAGAGAGAGGCAATATTGAACTTGCATGGAACCATGAGGTTTCCTATTGCTCAGAAGAATCCATGGACTCTGCTTACAGTTCTCTTGTGTGATAAACAGCAAACATCTAATTCAACAGAAAAACCAATACTACTGGCTTTACCATTTGTGACTATCCTAAAAAAAAAATGCTGTTTACTCTTGTTCTCTTTCGCAGAGTAGGTGTGAAACTTCAGTGGGGCATTGCACAACAGCATATAAGCTACAGAAGCAATGAACTGTACTATCATCTTAAATGTGAAAAGGGAAAAATGTCTGACTAGTATTTAGCCCACTTACACGTAGGCTAGCTTTAACTTATTGCTAAACGCTTTTTAATTTCCAAATGAGGAGATAATCATTGTCTTTGCCAATAGCTGAAAATGTATGCTTTGAAGAGCAGTTCAGCTTCTTAAAGCATGCTAAAATGTGATTTCATTCTCATGTCTCAAAAAGATTTATTTTTTTAAAGAGTTCTGTGGCCCACTAATGTGATGTAATATCAATTTGTCCAAAAAGTGTGCTTTTCTTGCTGACATTTCAGTTGTTCCTCTCATAAAATTGTGTGTGAGTAAATACCTACTCTGTTTTTCCTTAACTATTAAACTTATTGGGCTAATCTTGGTACGTGAATTTACTGCTGCAAAGAAACACTGCAGTCACGTTGTCTAGCCTACTTTCTTTCACATGTGTCCTCTAATGAGTGATCTACCTCCTTGTCTGTCCCTCCAAGGTAAATTTGTAAAGGGCATTGGTCTGTAATGACTGTCTCACATTATTAAGAAAAGAGATACAAGGAACTCAGAAGTCTTTTTGTGGAAACAGTGAAAGACCAGCACAGTCTGAGCTCTGTTCTTGAACGGTGAAGAGTAACAAACCCTGAAGATCTCTGAGCAGAACAACTGTTTTTCAGGGCTGCTCTTGTTTTGCACAAAAAAAGTCAATTGCCTTCACTTCTCTGGGACTGCGGGCAGTTTATCAGGTAAAGCTCGGGAGGTAAGAGCAGATCCTGTGACTGCCAAGAGCAGCCCTACAAAGAGGGGCACGCCACTGGATTTGTGAGGGTGCTTTCTGTGAGAGGTGTCTAAAGCGCTGTTGGTGCTGGTCTGGGAGCAGCTCTGATGCTCTGAGCTCCAGTTATCAGAAAGGGGGAATGCTGTGACAAGTGCTTACCCTGTGTGTTACATGTCTGCTATGCAGTGTAAGCTGGCTTTTCTGATAAAGCCAGAACAGGGGTGAAATATCACATACTTGGTACTTGACCAAGTCTCGCCCTGTTCCAAGGATGTAAGTTTTATGGTCTATGAAAAGACAAAAAAAAAAAAAA
>VXBX01002563.1:581013-599176 GCA_013400415.1 Scytalopus superciliaris
AAAAAAAAAAAAATTAAAAAAAGAAAAAAAATTACTTTTACACTTCAGGAATTGCCTTTAGGGAAAGGACTTCAGGAATTTTAACTGGAGGAGAGAAAAGAAAAAAAAAAGTTCTTTGGCTGAACTTTCAAGGAGCTGAAGTGAGTACATAGTAGTTATCATTTAGTTAACAGTAGACATCATTTTAACTTTTGCTATGTTTTACTCCTGGGGGAAGGGAAAGGCCTAATAGTGGAAAGTCTAGCAAATTTAATAAATAGCATGAGCAGCTTACAGAAAAAGCTAGGAGGCCAGATCCTGTGATTTTAGTCTTTATAATCAGATTGGCATGGAAGGTATGGTCCTTCTTGTATCACTTCAATTAAACTTCAACTGTAGTCTCTCTTCAGACAGTATTGGTCAGAGGAGTGCTTTTTAGTCTAACTCTGAACAGTAAACCCCCAGGAATTAATATGGCTCACATGCCTTTCAGAGAAAGGTTCAGTGTTTCTTTTAACTCTGAAGCAGCTCGGTGGAATAACATGCTTGACCTCAGCCTTGGCAGACATGGTCTCTGCTTCTGCACCAGTGTGGGAATGGAATTTGGATACTCAGAAATGTCAGCTTCATGTGCTTTTTTTTAACATCTGGGGGGAAGACCTTTTTTGGGGAGAAACCAGAGAAGTTACAGATGCATCAGCAGGGAGTATTCCTCTCCATAATTACTGAACTCATGACCCACTGGAACTCAGAAGCAAGGGAAGACAAATCATGACCAGGAGGCACAGACCATCCAGCAGAAAAGAAGGCAGTAAATACCCCAGACTGTCTGTGAACAATTTTGTGAATAATCAGTAACAGAAAGTAGGACAGAGCTGCTGAGTAGGTTAAACACATTTCTAAGAGAAAAACATGTAGATTAACAAATTCAAATGTCCCTATACTGGAAAATGCTCTTTGTAAGAAGCAGCCCACACAAACCTTATTTGCAGTGCAGGGGCAAGGTCTTGCTTCCCAAGTTTGGGGAGGAGAGTTTAATACAGTGCAGTGAGAAACCACAGATGCTTCTTGGTCTGGAATTTTTGGGAGTGCCCTTCTGAAAAATAACCTCCAGTAGAAATAAGCCTGCAAAGTGAAAGAGGAGGAAAGCGTGGAGGAAACAGTGAATTACAAAGCCAGGAAATGACTTAAACAGGCAGCTTTACTGTGGGAACAGCATTGTAAACAATTGCTATTCTTAATCTTGCAGACCTAAATGCTGAGATGTTATGTAGGCTTTGCATACCTCATTCTAAAACAAGGGCAGTGGGATAATGCAAAAGTAATAAAACCCCCCCTGTCTTAATTGATGACAAAATGAAAGGCTTATACTGACTTGCTTCTACTCCAGAGCAAGGAAAGTAACTTTGAACTATTTTTTAAGATAACCTCACATCACTACTATGTTTTCTTGAATCTAAAATGCCTTTAGTAATTTTGAAAGCAGTTCCAGGGTACTCTTAGTGTGACAAATATGGAGGTGCCTTACAAAGCATGTACAAACAGGATGTAAATGCTTGGCCAACCATATTTGAATCTGTGTTCCAGACTCAAATGACACTTCATATCTTTTCTTTTGTTACCAGCAACATACATAAGCTTTTACTATGGAAATTAAACAGTTGTGGCAAAGTGGTTAAATATTAGAATCAGTTCAGATTTTCAGGAAATAAAACTATCTATCTGGTTTGGCTTTATCTTGTCTTTATCTTCTGCTATTTCCTTAATCATAATCTAGTTTGCACCACCCCATGTGGACTTGCAGACCTCCAAAATGCCAGTGGGTTTGAAGCTTCATCTAGGGACTGTTATCTGGGAGAGATAGCTTGTTATAATTTCTACTGGAGTAGAAGAATTTATTAGTTGCCTGTATTGTCTCTGTTGGGGAACTTGGTGGTGGAGAAAGGTATCTGCAGGAGGGAGGGAGACAAGCCCTGGCTTTCTTCATACCTGGTAAGCTGGTGTGGATAAAGCCAGTACCCCTCCCAGGTTCCTGTACAGTAGTACAGAGCCAAAAAGGATCTATATTGGTGCATGTTAAGGAAAAACAATCTTTGTCCTAGGAAAACTAAAAACATTTGTGCTAGTTCTAGCTTTTGTTAACATAATGTTTTTTCATTTAATTTTCTGATGTCCCTGATTTCCTGCAGTTTTTAACATTTTGGATCTTGAAAGCACCACATTAGATATAGATTTTAAAAGAGAAGGGAGGGAGGCAGAATAGGCTCACTTTTGTGCCTCAACACAATTTCAAAACTATGCTACATTGCTAACTTATGCAAATTTGATTAATTAAATGGCAATAATTTGAAATACTGCAATTAAAGGTCACTTTCCCCATTTTAATTGGAAAAAATCCCACAGATTTGCATTCCCTCAGAGAAAGTGGATGCTCAACTTAAAAGGGTTTTGCTGCAATGTTAAAATACTTAACTTCAGGCTATAAGAAATAAATTGAATTTATTTCTTAACTAGTAGAGTCTCTGAAGTTGTTATTATAGAGGTAGAGAAGTAGGTCATGCAGTTCCACATTGTAACATATTTATGACTTTTGCTTCCAGATTTTAGTTTAATCAAGTAGCTTATCATCCACTGCCTGATTTTGAATTTCAGTCCTAAATTGCTTGGCTTGAATGTCTTGATTGTTGACACAGATTAATACCAAAAAGCAGAATACCAGAAGAGAGTCTTCTGGATCGCATCAGCCGATTAGTAATAGCTGTTGTGAAATAGCAGCTTCCAGCACACGGGGTCACTTGAGGTAAGTTTGTCTGATTTGAGTTTGGGATATCAAAAGTAAAGAAAGGGAGGTAGAATCATAAGATCCATGTCTGGTTTTGGTGGAGCAGGGAGAATGTAAGCCAAAGAATGTAAGCCATCTCAGGATGTCTCAAATTTGCTTCCTTATTTTAAGGGAGACAGGCTGCCGTGCCTTTCCTTTGCAGTTATAGGATGGATGCTGCAGGTTTCCTGTGTATTAGTTCTGGTATGTTCATAATGCTCAAAATCAGGAGCAGCATTTAATCTGATTTCTATCAGTTTACCATCCTCGTAATTCTTGTCACTTAAGGTATGAACATATCAGTAAGATTGCAGGAGGTGTCTTAATTTCAGCTTTGGTTGAGCCTTCTGGCTGAGGCTTCATCCAAGCATTCCTTTCTCAAGAGAAGAAACATTAATGCTGTTTGGAGTTCCTCTCTGTCAACAAGTTTCACGTTAGGTATGAAGATGCTGTTACCATTATAGGTCAGTAAAGTACTTCATCTTTCCATTTCTTCTTAGCACTCCCTTACTTCACATAGACCTTGGAATCACTGGGAAGTAGCAGGTACAAGGTAGCAGAAGCTTTTGTGGAGTTGTGTTGTACTGAGTTATACCGATGGCTGCACTAGAGCAAATAACCATAGTTGTCATCTGTAGTCAAGTCAGAAATATGTAATCTCTTCTTATATGATTAATAGTAGTGCAAAACTTACTGTGGCTTGACATATACCTATGAACTTTATATTTTATCTCAGAAATGAAAAGGGCTGATACTGTCAGGGTATTCCTCAAGGTAAAGCTAGCAACTCAGCCCTCTTCTCACTATACAGAATAAATTTAGAGTTCCTTTCCTTAAAATCTAAGTAATTATTCCCACCTGGGAGCATCCAACAGTTACTTCGATACCCTTTTATTGTAGGAATGTCTGTAAGCTACAACTAGAAGTAAACATTATTTTGTGAAGAAATAAAATCATTTCAGCTGGGTAGAAGAGATGGCAAAGGAAGACCTGATACAGTATTGTAAAATAAAAGAATGGTATTATGAAGGAGAGCAGGGAATGGAGNTGACTGACCTGAAGCAGCAAATCAAAACTAAAGACAATGTTGTTACTCTAAACAAGTCATGAAACTGACTCTTCAAAGCATATCCATAGATTCAAAAGTCAGCACTTCCAACACCACCAGTTGCAGCAACAGCCGTTCAACACAATCCAAACCCAAACCTGGCCTGACATAGGCATTCCCTGAACAATTGAGTCCTACCAGCCTGAGCCAGGTACCACTCCTGCAAGATTTGTCCCCTCCATATGCATGCAGTGAGCTAGTCTGGGGTTGGCAATAAAACAGATGAAAGGTGGAAACAGACACCTTGTGTCACCTTCTCTCTTCTCAGACCCCGGGCTGAGGGGCTGGTGCAGAAGGTGCTTGCTGGGGATACGTGGGTGGCTTTGCCAGTCCTCTGAGACAACGTGAGGTGGAGCCCTGACAGGGTGCCACATGAGAGTCTTATTTGTCTTGCATTATCTCACCAGGCATTTTACACCAAAACCCTACTAACTGCACACAAAATAAGGAATTTTTTACTGTAGTGATGAGTTAACATTGAGATTATTTTTCACCTTAATGAAAACAGGAACTTCCACCTCAGGATAAATATATCCCTTGTGCCTTGCACTTTTTCCATAAGAACACTGAAGAAATGGGCGTTCTATGGCAACCTATGGTATTATTGGCAAGGCTTCTACTCATAGTGTGACCTTCTCTGAGCAGGGATGGTCTTCCTCTTCCCAGTGATGTAATCGGAGGGTTTTGCTATACTTCTCATGCAGTAACTCACTTCTTTAATTTCTGATGGCAGAGAGCCAGCAAATCTGAACACGAAATATTGCAGTTCCAGTTGAAGGATATGAAACCCATCTTGTGCTACTCTTGTCTCCTTTCTCCAAGCAGTGCCTCCAGTCATTAAGAGTTGTTACATTTTGACTGTACTTTTCCATTCTGGTCAAACACAAAAGGTTTTAAAGAGAGTGGAATTTATTTTAGGACATAGTTCTCGATCCCTTCCAAGCAGAAAGTTTGGCTGAAGGGCAAGGATGCTCCACTTTTGGGAGTGTGATTTTATTGGTTTGCCATCATGCCATCTATGCAAAGCGACAAGGCAGGGCAGATACCTCTGACAGCTTTCAGGGAGAGCAAACTGCCATCTGCTCTGAAGTTCACCCTCTGGTCAAGAAGGGAAGCTCTGCAGTAAGCCTTAAGTGAGGGGCATATTGAGTTCTACTGTAATAAGTAGGTTTTAGAATCTGTAAGTTTGCACAGCGGTGAATTATGAAGTTCAGAACTGTTGTTTTATGAGAAAGGGACTCTGCTTCAACATTACCAACTGTTATTGTGGAAAACTGAGATCTAAGAAAATTACAGCTATTTCCTGCCTCAGCTACAGGACTCCTTTGTTCAGAAAGCTCAAGAACTGGTGCTTTTAATGATACTTGCTTTCAACTTCTTTTTTTGTTGTTGTTCAATCCAAGCAAATCAAGTCTTCTTGTTTTTGCAATACATTTTCCTCAAATATGTGGGAGTTTCCTTCTAAAAATAAACTTCTTAAGGGTGGTCAGTAACTTTTCAGTATGCTCGTATCAACTGAATATTTGAACTGGATCAAACAAGGGCAGAGGGGAAATAATGAAAGGAGATGGTGATCAGAATTAAACTCTGCTTGAACAGCTGGAGACATTCTGGACACTGACTTTCTTTGTCCCTGCCATGTATTCTTAAATATAATCAATAAAGGATGTTTATCAATCTAGCATTGCTTCTGTTCCAAGACTAGTACATCTGCTATGAATGAGTTCAATATTCTCAAAGCAACTGAATTTTCTTAGTCCAGTTACTTCACCAAGAGTGAGTTCACAAGGTAAAAACTATTCCTGCTAAACTAATCTATGCTCTAGGACAAAGTGATTTCTGCAAAGCACTTGAAGCAACATAAGCCATGTGTTTTTGAAGTTAGGAGCTGGGGTTTTTTTAAGGAGACTAAGAAGTGACAGCTCTCATTCAGTTTCTATGTAGGGTAACACTTGAAAATGCGATGATTTCTAAATACATTACATGTCCTGAAACATTTGATCAATGAAATAAAATTATCAAATCCATCCCTATTAAAAATCTTACACAAATCCAAGTCTGCTCTCTTGTTATGGGACAACAAATAGAATTTAAATAGTAAATGATTACATAAAGTCTGAAAAAGAAAATCATAGCATGAGGTAAGACTACAGCTAACTTGAAAAAATGCTTTATTCTAGAAAAGATAAGTAATTAAACACATGCCCCAGCCTTAGAGAGAAACATGGCTTATTGCCTGAAATTTTCAATACCAACCATAGTACTGAAATGTACCTGTCTTTTTCTAGAACTTTCAACCTTGTCTTTCCAGCAGTACTTTTAGTTTTCACACTACAAGGAGGAGAGAGCTCTTCTCATGCTCGGCCATACCCAATCTCTCACTGTGTGCTGGTCATCCTATACAGAAAATTGTTTCTGTCCTATTACACCACTGAGTTTATCTCAGGGGGTGGTTGGTGGGTTTAAAAAGAGCAAAGAGGAGTTGCACTCAGTAGGAAGCAAAGCTTTTGTGATGCTCTCCACTGTGCTGGAGACAGCCTGCTTCTAGGCATTGGACCAGAGAGATGCTGGGGGGTTGGATGCAGCTGTGGAGCTCCAGCCACCTGCTCCCACATTCGTCCCTTGGTACTCAGACCTTGAGAAACCAAGTGCCAGCTGGGTTAGCTGAAGAGTGGGATTTGAACCATATGTATCCGTGGGTCAGTGTCATGGTTTAACCCCAGCCAGCAGCTAAGCCACAGACAGAGGCTCACTTACTTGCCCGAGTGGGATGAGGTAGGGAATTGAAAGAGTAAAAGGCAGCAAACTTGTGAGCTGAGATAAAGACAGTTTAATAGGTAAAGTAAAAGCTGTGCACACAAGCAAAGCAAAACATGAAATTAATTCACTGCTTCCCAGGGCCTGGCAGGTGTTGAGTCATCTCCAGGAAAGCTGGGCTCCATCATGCATAATGGTGACTTGGGAAGACAAATGCCATCACCCTGAATACCATCACATCCTTCTTCCTGCAGCTTTATATGCCAAACATGGTGTCATATGATCTGGGACATCCCTGGGGCCAGTTGGGGTCAGCTGTCCTGGCTATGTCCCCTCCTAAGTCCTTGTGCCACCCCCCACCCCAACTGCTCACTGGTGGGGTGAGGAGCAGCAAAGGCCTTGACTGTATGCAAGCACTGCTCAGCAATCAGGCAAACATCCCTGTGCTATCAACACCGTGTCCAGCACAAATCCAAAACACAGCCCCACACTAGCTGCTCTGAAGAAAATTAACTCTAGCACAGCTGAAAGCAGCACAGTTGGGCTCTTCAGCCAACAGGAGGAGTTTGGGTTTAGACCCCTAGAGAAGCAGCAATGTTGAGCAGCTTCAGGCAGTGAAAGAGAGGGGAGCTCAGGGTGCATAGTGCAGTTTCATCTAATGGATCATTGGAGAAAGTCTCCTCAGGTACAAGGAACAGCCATGTTGGTAAAACCCTGCTGGAAGAATAAACAGGACAAACTGTGATTTACCCTGGCTATGGGTATTTAGAAAGGGAAGAGAAGGGAATGCCAGCAAATTTCCACAGTTCTCCCTTCACTAGGAGGGAATTAGCTGTTGCAATGCTATGGTCAAACATAAACACAGCTACCCTCAGGGTACTAAAAGCTACCCATAGCTGCATGCTTCAATACAGATGCTACAGCTGTGTGAGGCAGAGGCAGCAGTAAATAAAAACAAACAAACAAATCCAAAAAGCTTTTAAAAAGAAAGGTGGTCCATATTGGGCCTTTAACTCACAAAATCTGCAAAGCTGGATGTGACTGTTTTTCTTGTCGAATTTCACACTTTATTTGGAGACTAATGCTATGCATGCATGAAAGCACTTGGTTACAATATCAACCTAATTTTACCTTTTGGCAGTGATTCCAAAACCTGACTCTCAAGTCAGGATGTAAAGGATTTCAAAGGATGCAAACTTTTCTCTGTATTTATTGCACTTACGTTATCACAGGTATACAAATTACTGCTCACAGTTAGATACTTCTAATACTACAGCTGTTTTAGTTTAAGGAGTAACTATCACCTTCCCTAGCTGGTTTTTACCTCTACTGGTTTAAAACCACTCAATATTGTAACGAACATTTCATGGGTAGAGCAGTGATGAAGCCCTGCAGGCATTCAGAAACAAGTCTCAGGAATTATTCTGCAGGGCCCTAGACTGCTTGTGCATTCCTCAGATCAAAGCATCGTTAGAAGATGAAAAAGTTTTATTAATTAAATCTCTAGCTCAAAATTTTTCTAGCTGTTCTGTAACTCATCACAAGAGAATTCTCTCCCACTTATCCCTGGACCAATAATAAAGATTTTTGAAATAACCTTTATTAAAGGCACAGCCTAACTCTTCTGAAGGACAGGATTTTTGCCATGAGGACTGGGACATCACTCACCTGCTCTGTAGTGAGCACTGCTCTGAACTCTGCCAGCTGAAGACTGCTCCAGGGTCAGCCCTTGGGAACATTGTGTCTCAGAACTGGAATTCCTCCTGGCAGGAATCTGTGAAGCTGTAGGTACAGGCATAACCAGACAAGCTTCAGCAGCTCCAAGCAACTTGAAACTCAGTTTAGAAATAAGCCAAGTTTATGCAGTCTTAAAACTGCTCACTAGCTGCTTTCTTAAAGGTTAGCATCACCATGTTAACCTATGGTGGGGAGTTAAAAGCAGCAGGATGGTAATTTTTCCAGTGCAGAAGTATCAAGGTAGCTAAACATAACCTTTCTTACTACCCAAGATTTTAACTCCTTTCCCATTAAGGAACAAAGTTTTACAAATAAAGGCTAGGTATTATTATTATTATTATACAATCTGAATGTAATCACCTTAATTGTAAGTCCTTAGAAGAGCCAACTAGTCTAACTAGCCCAAATACTTAAAAAGAATTAACAGAGAGTCAATAGGAAGATAGGGTTTCAAATTTACAATTTAAGGTGCAAAACAAAATTCATGCCAAAGCAACTCCTCATTTGCCACAGAATATAAAAACAGTCACTCACTTCATCAGAAATAAATAAATTAAGGCTGGGTCCTGCTTTCTATCAGTTTCCACATTTTAGATATAAAAACCTTTGTGAATATCCCAAACCAATTTTCAGGTAAGCAAAATTACCTCTTTTCATGGAAGAAATTGAGGTTATATAAATGACTGAAATATTTATCTGGTGTCTGATCTAGTGGCATCAAGGCAGAACTGAGACTTGAGTATGGAAGTTGGCCAATATGAAAGGATGAACAAATCAAAATACTTTATCAAAACAAAAATCTTAAAATTGTGACCTGAATTGGAAATTAATAGGCTTAAAAGCTGAGTAGTTGGGAGTGTCTGTTGTTGTGTATAAAAGAATCCTATAGTTACATACTTGTGACAAGTTAACATAGAGCAATGACAGCAGGCTGTTTTCTGCATCAAGTAAGAGAAGTAATAGGCTTAAACTGAATTAAGAACGATTCAAACAGATGATTGAGAACAGTTTTTAACAGTGGACATACTGACATAATGGAGTAAGCAACTGATGGAGGATATGAAGTTTTCATCATTAATGATTTTAAGAACAGCTTGGGACAGGTGACAAATGTCTCATCCTCTCAACCTCTAAATCCATTTGAGATAGAGCTAAGTATCACTAATAGTTCTTAAACTGGCTTTGCAAAAAAAAAAAAAAAAAAAAAAAAGAAAGAGAAANGAAAAGGGGGGTTGGAGGGGGGAAAGGGGGAACACCCCCAACAATTCACTGAAGTCATACCTTCTCAAGCAGTAGTTTAAATGACAGAAAAGTCAAGGAAGTATTTCCAAACTTTCCATCAGAGAGGTCTTTGCTGTACTTGGACTGATCTCCTACAGCCCTTTCCCATTAGTTTAACAAGTGCTGCACTTCAAATGCTGTCCAGAGCACACCTGAAACTAGTTTCATGCCTGTGCATAAATAAACGAGGGGCTAATCATTTCACAGCTGTATGGCAAAGCATTAAAGGCAGCCCAACCACAGCGAGGGTAGTGCTAGGGCTGTGTGGCCCCACACTCTGCTCCTTGCTGGCACAGCTGGGATTTCTACCCATTGCAAGTGAACAACTACATAGCCCTTGCCTACACAAACACCCCCCACCTTTCCTTTCCCCTCAGCTCCTCTGATTTTGAAAAAATGGGGCAAAAACTACAGGGTTAATGGTGTGGGGCTTGTGCTGTCTTGATTTATTGTGCAGCTCCAATATATTTTATTCAAATACTGGCAAAGGCACAATTACCAGATTTCCTCATAGGAAATGTTATAAGACACTATCTTAGTGCAGAGTATTCCAGAGGAAACTATTTAGCAACGTTTCCATGGAAGTCAGCATTGCCTCTTTTTCACAGAGCACAAAGAAAATGTATAGAGCTGGGTTCAGGTCTTCTTGTACATTAAAGCTGACTTTTCAGGAGACTTCAGTACACCAATCACACAGCTGGACCACACAGCTTCATATCTTGTCATAACATGGTAGTCTACCATATCAGTTCCTTTCTATTTCTAAATTATAGGAGTTGTCTTTTAAAATGAGTTACCTCTTTTTTTCCATCCATTCCTGCCATGCTGTTCTCGTGGTTCAAAAAAACCCCGCATCTTCTTCCAACTTCCAGGCTGAAATGATTCATTGCTGATGTACAAAAATCTGTTCTTATGCCAGTATTGTTCCTAGCTTGATTACCTCTCTCCCACACTGCTGTTCATGCTGCTGTGCACTGCTGTCCTCTTTCAACCTTGACTTTAAATAAACCAAACAGATTGATCTTCTCCAAGACGGAAAGCTGTTACTTCACTTGACATTTCTCTGTATCTCCTAAAAATATGAATTCATTCCCTTGGCACTTGGATGGTTAGGGCAGAGAACACGTTAATGCCACCATACATGAGCCATGATCCACCAATGCCCCCTGACCAGGCACACCTGCACACCTGCCTGCTGCTTACAGCGGTTCTGCAAAGCCAACTCCAGCATACCAGAGGGGTCACTCCGCTTTGGTCAGCCTGATATGGACTTGGCCTCTTCAGAAAAGCTAACTTACTTGTCTAACATCTCACAGACAGTGTGGCACCAGGGGCTGAGTGCAGTTCCTCTGAGAGCTTTTGAATACCCCAGCCATGAGATAGTGCCTCCATCCTTTCACCTCCTTCAGTCTCCTACCAGATTCCTGCACGCTTTCTAACTTCTGGCACAGACCAGGCAATGCTTGTGGTGCCAGACACGTTGCACGATCCATTCCTGCCCCAGGCGTGTCCAGCCTTGAGTGTTGACCAAGTGCTACAGTGGAGAAAAAACAACGCAATGACTGACAAGGAGCTCAAAAAGGGAGGCAGCAGACACTGACTCCTTCGGTGCTTGACTTTGCAGCGGAGTCTTTGAACTGGCATTTTTTTAAAAGCTCATACTGAAAACAATAGGTATCAGTGATACGTACATGAGTCACTGCTAGAACTGGGACTTTTAAATCCTGTGTGCAAACATCTGTCACTTGAACCAAGGACATGGACAAGGACCTCCTCCAGACTCCTCTGTTCTGGTGGCAATGCCCACTGCAGAAGTGACTGCAAAGGCACTTCCAAACACACCTCAGGCAAAAGCAGCTGGATGAGACAGCTCTCATATCAGCCCTTGTACTCAGAAGCTGAGCCTGGCAGTAGCAGGAGGTGGGCAAAGACATTCTTTTTACAAGTTTAAGCTTTGAAACTCCTATTTGGCAAGAGAGCAGTTCTTCCCATGCGTCCCACTCTGATGCTGCTAGGACAGCAGGGGGCAGGTAATAAATTCCTGATGTGGAGGGAAAGAGGGGAATCTGGTTTGCAGGAGGAATGTGTTTGTGTGGGCTGAAAAAGTTACAGCAGAAGGCAAGTCACCGTTGCCCTGTGGACCAGCACTCTACCCAGGGGGCTGGTCCAGCACCAGCTGTCTGCATAGCCATTTGAACTGAGACATAGGAAGAGCTGACATTGAAGAGTTACCAGTTTTCCCCATGCAATTTGGACTCAGACTCACCCAGTTCCCCCAAGCTCTCTCTCTCTGTCTTCTCTAAACAATGCCCTTGGGGCAATTCCCAGCACTTTACCACAGCAGTTCTTAATCCCCACTCCTCCATCCAGCTTGCTCTCTCCACCTTCCTTCCTTCCCTCACACATACTCCTGCCTTTTCCAATTAAACCAGTCACAACTTACAGCTGCTCCTCCTCATCAAATCCCAGTTCCTCATCCCTCTCACACCCAAGCTCTTTGCCCAAAAAATCCCACTTTCTACAATTAAAAGGCAATTTCTTTCCCTATCCACTCATGTGTAAACCATCTGTTACCAACGACTTCTCCTTCTCACCCGTGGTCCTTTCCATCATTAAGCATTGGAAAAGATGAACATTAACACTTGCTTTGGGAGTCTTCCTTAGGCATGCCAGCAATAGGGAAAGAGAGGCTAGGGGAAAAGGCATCAGTAGGAACCAGGAATGACAGACTCCTCCCTGCTCAGCCCCTGTGCTGCAACCCATGCCATAGTTGCATGGTTTTGATTTCCATTGCCATATGTCTTGTACTACACTGAGTTTTCTAAGTAAAATAAAGAGGTTTGTGCATGCTCTCTGGAGATAAAACCAATGCAGATTTTATTTGGTATAAAATAAAGATATACACACATACCAAAACCACTTTTACTGAACACATGCTATTCATTTTATACAAACATTAATATATTTGGCCAAATCAGAATAGAAGGCCGTGGTAAAAAAAAACACAACCAAAACAAAGGGGACATCCTCTACAGAGATCATTTCTCCAACCCCAAACTGAAGTTCCTGCCCCAAAGCACTGAAGTGACAAAATATCTACAGGTGTATTTGAACACAGGCAAAAGACAGCCACATCCTAAGTCCAAAAGAATGTGCATTGTTTTGACTGAAATTCCCTTAAGAGACTTGAACCTTAAGTTCATGACAAAAGACTTCAGACTATGTACAATTGAGTTTGGCAAAGCTGGACAGTTAGAAACAGGGCAACAAGTTTGGAAGTGTCAGGGAAAGCCTGGATTCCCACTTAACAGCAGCAAGAAATGGTGCTAGAACCAAGAATTTCCCAGTACTCAATATCCAGACAGACTGCAAGTCTTACAATGTTAATCAGCTTTCAGCCTGCTGTCCAGAGCCAAGACTGCCAGAGATATATCTCAGCAACAAACAACAGGTCCCTTCATGAACGAAACCCACCATGTCAACGAGTTTGGATCTAACATTCATCTCTTCAAACCACAGCCAAGAGCAGGACAAACTGGGCCCTGGCCCCTCACACACACACACTCTGCCAATGGGGTGTTCAAAATTGCCAGTGCAAGGCTTGACAATTGTATTTTTCCCATATCACTCTCCATGGCAGTAGGTGTCGTGTCAGTGTAAATAGGAATGACAAATAACATCTAAGGTAGTCCCAGTGCAGCACAGATTGCATAGTGACTCTGCAAAATGACATGCACCATCAGAGAGTCTCAGTGACAGCTCTTTGTGTTCAAGAAAGGAACAGAACATGCTGTTGGGCTTGTTGGCGCTCAGGGTGTCAGTTGTTTAATTGTATTACCATAACAAATTCAGAAATTCTGCATGTTTTTTTTTTATGATTGGGCTTTACTTAAAGTGGTGATATTGAGAACTTAATGCAGGAACTCAGGACATTTCTTGATGCACAAACTGATGGGGGATGGAGGTTAAAATGACCCATTTTATACTGAAACTGTTAAATAAGTAACACCACAACCATTCTAACACTTCTGTTAAATACTGCAATTGATACTAAACTGTTTCTATTGTACCTGAAGTATGCAAGTACGTATTGTGGATATCTACAAGGACTTCATCAGTAATGTTCTAAGGACTAAAATTAAGGCAAGGGCCAAGTATTTCCTGGCCCTGGACTTTCAGCATTTCCCACAAGTATGTCAGTACAGGTTGCCTCCCCAAAAGAAACAACTTAAATACACAGATGATGTTGTAAAAGATCAATTAGCAATTCCAGTGTGGAAATATCACAGCCTTTTATGAAGAATTACAGTACTCGAATTTCCACCTCCCCTAAGGCAGACACGTGACAACTAGAAGTAAAAACAGATGACAGAAATAAGTCTTGTGAGGAGTTGTCAGTTTTGCACCCATTTCCCACTATGACTTTTTAATACATTGAAGTTGTGAATCCATTACATCTAATCTAGCACAAGTAGATAACTTTCACAAATCTCAGTCTGAACTCTATGGCTGAGTCCTGCCCTCTGATTCCAAGTTCAGGTTGGCTATAAAAATGTGCTTACTTTTCCCTTGGTTATCATGCCATCCCCCGCTCTAAAAGAGCAATCAGGGTTCAGTTTTGTACATCATTTAGCAGAACTGTGACTCTACTTCAAAACTGTCATCCACACATATCCAGCTGTTCTCAAAATGCAGTCTAACCACAGGTGTACTGCTTTCAGCAAGTTCTGCTTACTTCCGAAGACCTCTGCCAGTGAAACTCCGTGCTGGTCATCCTAATCAGATCTGTTTCTGTCTTCTCAGGTAAGCATCAACACTGGCATTTGACAGTGCATTTGTTTTTCCTTCAGGGTCTGAGTTTCAGGACCAACAAGCATATGCTGTAAGCATCCTGAATTGTGTTTTCTAATGCCACCAAAACATTCCAAAGAGAAAAATGGGATGCATTTGTCAGTGAGCCTAAGCTGTCCTCTTTGGGCAGAGAAATTTTAGAAAGCCTTCTAGTGACTGAAGTCCTCAAGTAACTGTCATCCAGCCTTACATACTCTTGCACATACCGCTCTAAGATCCCACTCTGGGCTACTCACTCCTTTTTCAGGTTTGGATATTCCCTGTGGATTTTTTAGAAAAGTTTTCTAATGAATGCAGGTGCCCTGAATACAAACCGCAAACTGCACTTGCTGTATTTTGTACACTGCCCAAAAGAGCCCTCTTTGCATTATACAAAAATTAAGAAAACCCAACCCTACAAGAACAGCTCAGGGTGAGAAAAAAAATAAATTAGTCACTAATAAAGAGCAATTGGACTTGTGAACAACTTTTGTCGACAGAAATATTTTTTGATACAGAAAATGCATCTATTATAAAATCATAGAACACCCTGAGTTGGAAGGGACCCACACGGATCATCCAAGTCCAACTCCTGACCCTGGACAGGACAACTCCAGGAATCACACCACATGCCTGAGAGTATTGTCCAAACATTTCTTGAACTCTGTCAGGCTTGGTGCTGTGATCACTTTCCTGGGGAGCCTGTTCCAGTGCCCAATCACCCTCTGGGGGAAAAAACCTTTTCCTAATATCCAACCTAAACCTCCCCTGACACTGCTTCACGCTGTTTCCTTGGTCATGTAACTTGTCACCACAGAGATGACATCAGTATCTGCCCCTCTTCTCCTCATGAGGAAGCTGTAAGCAGCTGAGGTCTCCCTTCAGTCTCTTCTTCTCCAGCCTGAACTAACCTAGTGGCCTCAGCCACTCCTCATGTGGCTTCCCCTCCAGATCCTTCACCATCTTTGTAGTTCAAACATGGAAACTACTTCAGAAAATACTAAATAATTAGTGTATTTCTTCCCAGCTGTAAGAATCAAGTTAAGCTAGATGGCAACACTTCTTTCCTCACTGTCATAATGTAAAGTAAGTGTAAGATGTAAGTGAAACTAAGAGTAGATTTCTAAAAATTTGTGAAATTTCTAAAAATTTGTGAAAGACATTTACCACCCAAAACAGCAAGATGAGATTCCCTGCTGAGGTGAAGCAAATGCTTAACAGTTGCATCGTACAATTCTGTGACTGCAACTTGCTAAGAACAAATCAACAAGACATACTGGATTTTAATCTCCCATCCAACGTCAGAAAATAAGTACCGTATTGTCTTTTAGCATGCATGAAAATCTTATTTTCTTCCCAAACCAGTCAGTACAGGCCAGGCTGGGTATAGGCTCAGAAGCTTTCCAAAATAGATTACCTGACACAGGTCAACAGGTATTGTCCGTCTACACAAATACCATTATTAAATGTCACCAGAAAACCCAGAGACAAATTTTGGTGTCACAGGCACTGTGAGAGAATACAGAACATCCCTTAGATAATACAGAGGGTTGTTCCAGGACAAAATGAGCGCCCGTAATTCTTATTTCAAACAGAACCCCAGGATGCAAAATTATATGAAGCATACTACTGAGAAATGGATACCTTTGCTAAAAAACATTTTTTTACATTTTCTTGTCAGATAATGAAAGAAACAAGTTTCTTGTGCCAACATACTCTCAGGTGGGAAGGCCAAGGAAGAAAAAGAGTTAAAATAAATGTTCATCCTAACTCATTGACATGCTTTACAGCACAACACTCAGCACAAAAATCTACAGTGCAATTGAAATGTTTACTCCAAGATAACATAGCATCTTTCAACTGCCTTTATTTCCAGCACTTTGTAGAAATACTGCTTTCTCCCTGATCCCGGATTACCCTCAATTTGAAGTTCATGTTCTTGGGTTGTATTTGAAGACTGCATGTAAACATCCCTATAACCCTGTACACTCTTGTGGGGCCATTTAAACACTGGCAGACTGTAATGGACTCAAAAGCAGTCTCTATGAATTTAGGAAACTGCATCCCTAAATTATAATTGAACCTTCTAACCCCACATTAAAAAATTAAGAAACAAAGGTACTTGCAGATACACACACAGCACACACCCTTCTCATGGAAGCTGCAGGATATTTACAGAAAAATCCAAAATGAAACTTGGGTTTTTTTTCTCTTTTTCCTCCCTTTTTTTCTTTAATATGAGGTTTTACCTGGGAAATTCATGATTAATTTGTCTTAGCCTCTTTGCTTTTGTCCAGGCATTGCCAGCTGAGAGGATGTTATTGTTCAGAAGGGATGTGACCAGGAGGACCCTGTGCACAGCACAATGTGTCAGCCCGGAAGCAATGGAAGAAAAGTGATTCCCTCAACTGACTGGGAAAAGAAAATGGAAATATCAAGTGTTTGCCCTCCAGTTACAGTCACCCTACACGTGTCCCAAAGAAACATATTAGTCACCTGTATCGCGTATGAGTATCACCAGACTGTATCAATACATATTAAAAAAAAAAATCCCACTTTTGAAAGAATTACAGATTTCTTTAGAAGAACAAAGATCTCTGCCACAAACATCTTTGAAACATGTAAGCAGGAGAATGCTTATCCTCTGTGCACAACTGCTGCTCCAAACAGCAGAGTTGGACCTGGTTCCCTGTGCCCTGGCAAGTGTCCCCTTTAGCATTAGCATTAGCAACCCGCAGGGGCAGAGACCACCCCACAGAGCAGGCTGGGAGCAGAAGAGCCAAGTCCTGCCCTGCTGCAGGCACCCTCCTGCCTGTCCAGGCCTCCACTGACCTCTGCAGCGACTTCACAGAAGCCTCTTGTACATGTTTCAGCAGCGGAAAGGCAGAGCCGAGGGTGCCTCAGCACTCAGGAAGGGCAGTGCTCTCACAGCAGCACCTTCCAGGCCCTCTTGGTTCCTTGGCAGGAGTCTTCGTTTGGGGGACTTTAAGTTTTGATGCAGTTTTTTGGAAGCACACCTGTGCTTTGTACACGATCGTGGTTTCGATGCCGCACTCACAGGACACCCCTTACCAAACCCTTCTCTTAAATAAGACATGCGCCCTACCCTCTCCATGCAGCCCAGAAGGAGCACAGCCCCACTGCGCTAAGCGGGACGGGGGACCCGGCCCCTGTCGCGCTGCCCCGTACCCGAGGCGAGGCGGGTGTCCCTCAGCCGGGGCCGCCCCCGAGGGAGCGCCCACCGTGCCAGCAGTGACCCCCCGCCCCGGGGCCCGTGCGGGATGCGGGATGCGGGGCGGGGGTGCTACCGGGCGNAGCCGCTCCCGCCAGGCGTGCACGGCCTCCCGCGCGTCGCGGGCGGAGATGAGGAAGGGCCGGTCGGAGGAATAGGCGGCCCCGCGGGTCATGTTGAGCACGAAGTCCTCCAGGGCGGGCGGCACCGCCAGCCCGGCGAAGCGCAGCAGGCGGCGCAGCTCGGCGCGGGGCTCCCGCACCAGGTCCTCGTAGCGCAGCTGCGTGTAGCGGCGGCGGAGCCAGCCCGGGGCGCGGCGGGCCAGCAGTAGGTCGCGGAGCCAAGCCTGGCAGATCACCTCCAGCGCGCCGCCGAGGGAGAAGTCGGCGCGGGGCTGCGGCTGGGACGCCCGCCCGCC